>JAQGAE010004026.1:0-13478 GCA_034696685.1 Julus scandinavius
ATTACTGATTCAGAAAAGATTCATCAGCCAAGAAACTCGAAAGGAATCATTCATAAAATTGTAATATTGTATGATTCGCGCCAAGATAGCTGGAATACTGAACTACATCTGAATACCATTTTTGTAGCACATTTTAAAACTTAACTTTTAATATGATGTGAATAATTTCGAAAAGATTCACAATTTCAGAACAGTTCACTAAACAGATTTCATTACTCGAACCTCTCAACGAAGATTCTCCTATACAGATGTGTATCAAAAAGATATGCGTTAAGCACCACATCAGAATATTTGTTCTTATAGCACATTTCAAAAGCCAAATTTCTAAGCAATGTGGAAAATTTCGACAAGAATTCACCGTTCCAGATAAGATCCTCATCATTCGAACCTCTCTAACAAAGATTCACCTGAGCAGATCTGTATCAAACCACACTACATTGTCATTCCAGACAAGATTCACCAGTCAAGGAACTCAAAAAGATTCATGAAGATACACAAAGATACCAGTCGGTCAGTACTACATTAGAACATCCGTTCTTATAGCACATTTCAAACCCCAAATTTCAAAAAAACACTGGAGAATTTCGACAAGGATTCCCCGTTCCAGAACGGAACCTCATCCCTCGGACCTCTCCAAGAAAGATTCCATTTAACAGATCTGTATAAAGTCGCATTGCATTGTAATTTCAAACAAGATTCACCGCAGTCTAACAACTTTCAACAAACATTCGAACTTCGCCAAACAGATTCTCCCAACAAAGATTCACCTGAACAGATCTGCATCAAACCACACCGAATTGCAATTTCAGAAAAAAGAAAGATTCAGCAGTTTAAATTATCCCATTCGAAAAGGAATCTCGCTTAATAATCATCCGTATAGACTCAGATCGTCCGACCGTTCGGGAAACCCGAAGCTCGTGTTCGCCGAGTCGCGCAATGGAAAACGGGGGACAAAAAGATAGGCTGCCACGGGGATGAGCGAGCAAGTTGATTTACGACGACAGCGCTCCGGCAATAGGTGACAAATTACGTCGATTAGGGACGCGCAATCTGTCCCCCAGGAACGTTTTCTCCCAATGATCGCCGGCCGCGTAATAAAGCCCGACCGTAATTCGTCCTAACAATGGCTACCCCTCGAGTGACATAAGTGGCCCTTACGCGTAGCGACGAGGGGCGACGGGCGGTAGGCAGCGCCCCCTCTCACTGGTCAATCGATAGAACGCGAGGGGAGGAGAACGCCATCTTGTTGGGACGCGATCACATCGATTTTTCCAGCGACCCCAAAACAGCGAAAGGAGTTTGGCAACCGACCGCAGACAAATCGAGCACGTGATCAGGTCCGAAAAAGGTACTAGATTACAAACAAACAAAAAACTCTACTTGCTTTGTAACGTTCATTCAATTTTCAGGAACATCTGGGTTGAGAACATCTTGTCTTGAATTGCAAGTTCTGAATATAGCTTGCTTTGAAACGTTTCTTGATTGTTTCCAACATCTGGAATACTGAAATCTGGGCCTCTGACTGTACTGCATAGCTGTGCTCTGGTTCAGCATCCCCTGGTGGCGTATGAGTTATATTCGAGCAAGGTTTCGTCAGTATTGTTGTATATCAAAAATGTGTACTGTTGCATTAAAAAAATTCCTAAGTACAGATCTATTATTGTTGAGAAAAACGTTATAAACTGATAACTCAACCAAACTTCATCTCATCAATTTGTGAGTTTTTATATTGAGCTACAGCAAATCGGCACTTCGTGAAATTAAATCAAGAATTTTAGTAAACTAGGTAATAAAATATTGATTAAAATGGAATTATCTATTGTAATATATGTTACTAAACTGGTAGCATGTGCAATGACTACATGAAGGGAGGATGAATGTTTGTGAAATAATTTTACAGGAAAACGTTTTTTAAAAAAACATTAGCAAAGTTGTATTTGTTCAAAAAAAATTGGGAAAAACAAAACTATGTTTAAAAATCATTGTGAATGCAAATATTGAAAAGAACTTGGGAATGATAAGAAAACTGAATATAGTATAAAGTATAAAATTCTGAAAACATAACGAAAGATAATATGGCAAATTTGAGAAATAAGATACCTTCGATCCCACGAAAAGTCCAGATCTAGTACAAATGCACTATAACACATTGGGGAAAAAATTGCTTTTCTCTACGTCAAGGGCTAAAACGTCGGAACAAAAAAAAACTACAAAAAATTCCTAATGCAATCCATTCGCACCCCACGTGAGTTGGGTTGACGTGAAATTGATCGAAATATACAAAAGTCAAACAACAAGAAGAAGAACGAGGGAGAAGCGGCAAAACGCAACGCGATGGCTGTCAAATGTGTCAAGTGTCTGCAAAAGCCATAAGGTCTTGGCAAACATACTCCCTTGTGTTTGATAAACAGGATTAGGCGATTGCAGAGCAAAAATATGTGACAGTTCCAAGTTGCCACATGGAGGCAGACGCATAAAGAAAATGAACGTTTACCATGGGAATACCCGATGCCCACATATCCCCCGATTAATATATTCTCGATTAAAAATACCAGCACGTAACGAAAGTGCAAAACGGTATTTGATACACAATACCCACCACCAGTTACTTTGTTGTGTTCGAATTTAAACGGAAAAACAAATTCATTTTGGAGTATTTTTTGTTATTAAAATTTATTGAATATTCCTTCAATTATGCTGTCTAGAACATGGTTACAAATCCGCTTTTTCCTTTGCAGGACTCATGCTTTCAACAAAACGTTTTATCGTATTTTCCGTTGGATAGCTCATTAATGACCAAACAAATGTTCTGCTTACATCAGTTTTATATCAAGAACTTTCGGAGATATTTCATTAGGAGTTGACTATGGAATTTCCGTGCGAAGTGTGTCATGTCAATGTGGCGCCTACTTGTTTCCCTTATTAATCGTGATACGCTCATTTCAGCATTTAACAAAAACTACTGTTGGATAGCTAATTAATGACAAAACAAATGTTCTACATACATCACTGTTTTATATCAAATACTTTTCGAGATATTTCATTTGGAGCTGCTAGAATTTCAAAACAAAGTGTTAATTCAGTGTAGCGTCTACTTTGAAATCCCAATAAATCGTTCTACGATAATTTCAACATTTAACGGGATGTACCGTCTGATAGCTCTTCCATCACTAAACAAATGTTCAGTTTACATAATCTGTGTATGGCAAGTAGTTTCCGAGATATTTTCATCGGAGTTGGTGGAGAAATGCTTTTTTTTGCAATGCCATTTCAAGTGATATTGCTGGCCAATAGGTCACCCTGTACTTTCATCGCATTCTCTCCTTACAGCGGCCTAATTGGTTCATTAGCAGCCATCCTCATTAGCTAATTAGGGCGCAAAAACACAGGCATGGGGTGCGGGGTAGCGAACCGCATCCCCGAAAGATGGAAGAGGAGGCGGAGCTCAAAAAGTCCTCAATCTTGTTTTTTATTTGGTAACCACCTCAAAAATTCCTTTTGACCCTCCATAACATTGAAACAGAAGCCGCTTGCGTCATAATTGGAAACAAATTTGCCTCGGGAATTAATTGTGTGAAAGGCGATCCGTCAGGGCGGCACTTCGGGGGTCTAGATTCTGTCCGGCAAGCGATCCATCAGATCCCGCTCCCGTGGATCGCCGTTCCCATGACCGCACATTCGAAGGGGTATCAATTAACATGACCCTAGGCATGGGTGCAAACAACTGTAGGCTTTGCGTATAAAAGCTGCGGCACGACCACTACATAAGTACGAGTTAATTAACTGATCGTTACGGTGCCCTCCAGGTCCAGGAAGATGTTTTTCAGACCAGAATAACTGACCTTTGGTGGACATTTCAACAATGGTAAATTTTTACGGAAATGCCGCAAACATATAGAGATAACCAATTTTCTTGACAATAACAGTGTTGGACATATCGAGAAGTTTATTATTTGAAAAAGATGAAAAAAATGTATGAATATCATACAGTGTGTCACATATTATTTGAGTAAATACGAGGAATGTAATATTTGGACATACAATGTATTTGGGCAAATCAGAAATTGGACATACACTGTATAGCCATGTGATGTTTGTCTGTATGACAATGTAAGTATATATGAAGTAAGTTCATAAATTTACCATATTTGTAAAAGTCCATATACAAAGGAATGACATTGTGCAAATTGTCTGTATATGACTGTATGATTCGTATATGTACATTTAATATTTGTGTATTTAAATTTATGCTCATTGTTAATACTGTACAGAACATGAGCAATAATCTATTTCAAATTTTTTGTTCCAAACTCAGTTTTCAGACATACTGTATTTAGAAATGTATATATATATATATATGGTCATGTATGGCCTTATAAGTTTTATTATAACTGTATGTTGATATAATATTTAACATTAGTTTATTGTTTTATCTAGAAAATGTTTCCTTGGGAGTGTTTAAATTTAAACATTAGCTTTGAGCATTGTTTGAAAAATGTTTATTCTTATACGTCCTTAAAGTTCACCTTATAGTTTAAATTTATTTGTTGATGTAGGCTCGAGGACATGCCCGTTCTGAGGTTAAGAATCGATAACCGTTTTCGGCCTAATTAACCGTCCATCGAGCCTTATTGGAGCATTTGTCCGGTTATTTGCTATTCACTTAACGAAAATATTTACCCAAAGCAAGAGGGTTTCAATAATTCATGGGGAAGAAATAAATAACATCATTAATAAGCAATCGTCTCTGATTGCTTTCATATTTAAGTTTTATTTACTGTTTTCTTCGCTTAGCATCCCCCGAGGGGAATTTCCTCCACCACTGGCTTGACCTGTCCTGGACTCTAGAGATCATGCACTGCCTATATTGGTTCCCAAGAAATCGAACTGCCCTTGGTTTAGAGATCAAGCTGATCATGCCCGAGGATGGAAAATAGTGGTTTGGAATGCGAAAATGAATATCTCATCAATTCGGACATATCCGTGGTTTTTCCAATCTCAAGTAGTTTTAGAAATTTAATGTAAAATTCGATGAAACTAAAAATATTTCTTTATGTACATGCTTTCCATTCAGCGAGTAAGAAAACATAAGTCTGACTATATCTTAACATTCCAAAACGAGCATCTATATTGAATGGAAATGAATCTAGCCAAATGGGAACAAGATCAAAATCGATTGTTATTTACAGTAGGCCTAATAGCAGTTTGGGCTTGCATTATGCGACGAAAAAAAAGCCATTTTTATGTTTGTTTTAAACTGAGAGTTGATCAAAAGAAGTTTCTCAAGGGACATTTGAACCATTAGAAGCGTCGATGCTCTTTTACCAAAGCTCAATACCAATTTTGTTTCAGAAAAAAGCAAACAAGGATAATACGATACACCCAATTATTTTTTCTCCAGTTTATTTTTAATATAAACAAGAAAAAAATGTGATCCTTTTAAAGTGGATTGATGTCGACAATATGCATAGTTGGAAACTCTGGAATTTGGAGACCTCTGATTATGTCGTCAAGCACCCCAGAAAGATGTAGTGATGGGAGAAGGTATAGAAAAAATGTTTTAGATCACGCATGAGCATGTGAGGTCTACTCGAAAGTGCCCTCAAATAATCATATGTGGATGTAGGATAGGTTTTCTTGAAAATATAAGATTATAGCCGATTAACTTCCGGGGACAGTTAATTTCAGCTTTCAGTGCAAAATTTATAAAGTGTATGCTGAAAAATGTTCATTTTCTCACATTAATTGGAAATTAAATGTAACATCCTATTTTACTATTTTTCTTTAAATAATTTTCTTTTCTTTCATTTTCTATTACTCACGTTTTCATTTTTCCCCTTGTAATTTTTCGCTTTGGCGCTGGAATGCCATAGGCATATTATGGCATTCCAGCCTTCTAAGGCTAATAAGCCACCTACATGAAGGTACCTATAGTTATTTAAATACTTTTCTGCGAAAGAAGACAATGTTTCCATACATGCAACACATCCTTATAACTTTCGTTACTTTTTTTTTTTTTTTTACTTGGTGCATGCGTCAAGGGAAGAGGCTCCTCCATAAAGGGCCTCTCTCCTCTCCATAAAATCTTTTCCGCGATACGTTGAGGCCTGTAGCGGCTCTTCCCCGAGACCCTCGGCGCTGGCATTCGGAGTCAATTTAGCTGAATTAACAGCGGCAATTATCTCAATTAAAACGTGTTTACTCGCGCCCGGACGACAACCGTGAAACGGTTTCAACAACAGACTTAATGCCTCTAAACAACCGATAGATAAACACGCGGGCGGAGGGATCTTCGCGCCCACGGCGACTTCCGCCTTTGCTGCTGCTAATTAGCGAAGAAATAGAAAAGCAGGCGAAATATTAATTCTAATTAGCGATGGGAAAGCTCGATTAGCGCGCCTAATTAACGGCGGATCGGAATGCGAAAGCGCCGCCGACTAAGGCGCTGTCCAAAAGACGTGCACGCCCTTAGCACCACATCTTTTCGTCTGCTTTCACGAGCGCCATGACTACCATTTTGAAGAAGGGGTTAAGCTTTTTTTTGTAGATTTGGCTGATGTTAAGGATTTGATTACGCAGAAAATTAACAAATATATGTTAGAAACGTATAATGCACATGATCTCCAACTGCACTGTATCAAATTGCAGATTAGTTATTTATTCCAAATTTAAATGTGCTGGTTTTAAGCATCACGAACTTACTTTTCAGGTTACATTTTCAAGTGAAATACTCTTAATCTAGAATTTGAGCAAACCAAACAGTTTTGTGTAGCTTTTCGAACATGTGGATTTAAGTCTTATGCTCTAGCTGTATCCCACGCAAATTTATCTTCCACCATGTTTATAATCGTCCAGAAATCAGTCAGGTCGATAAGATAAATACTAAAAGATCAAAACTAATATAGTGTACAGTACACTATAGTGTGAAACCCACATGGAACAGAAATGCATTTGCAAAGCATTTAAAATACATTGAGGCACCGAAAATGCATTTCTAAAAATGTATTTAAAAATGCGTTTGGAAATACATTTTGAAATGCATTTCAGTGTCTCAATCTATATACATTTTTGAAATGCATTTCTTTTCCATGTGGGAAGTCCTGTATTACAATTATAAAGGCAATTTTGAACAGAAGCTGTGCAGTAAAAGTGACTTGACCAAAATATTGATCATCTTTCAAATGTAACCTCAATTAAACTAAGCCAAATTGGATTAAATTTGATGAATTTTGTAATCGGGCGCAAAATGGTTGCTTCTGTAGTCATCTTGTAAACACAATGTTTAAGATTAAGCTAAAATGAAGCTTCATCTATCTTGGTCCCAAGCTTGAAATTCATTTGCCATAACATAAATGTATAAAATAATCTTTTCCGTGACGTTTTTACAAAGGTTTTGACACAATCTTCGAAATCCATAATAGCAAATTTCGCCCCAGTTTGTCAGCAATGGGTTATACCGAAGATGCTCTACTTTAGCGTGTTGGTGCGAGTAGTGCACGGATTTGGAAGCTGATTTGTGGGGTTCAAATTAGCATGGGCCGAGTGTTTAAACAGCTGTTAACTGGCTTTTAAATGCGCTAATGCGTCGTTAGTGTCCGAGGATGCTACCGAGCGTAAACGTGCGCTAATTCGAGCCGAGCTTCATTCAAATGGCTTGGCCAATTAGGCCTCTCGCAGTTTTGCTAATCTGCTTCGGCTCTCTTCTAATTGTGCGGTTTTAGGAGGGAATGGCGCGGATTTAACGTCTTTTCGCAAGTACAGTCGCCATCAGCGTAAACCGAAAAACGAGAATCAACTTGGTCTGATTAGGACACCGGAATCGCGTGACAAAGTCTACGATATAGGTGTTCTTGGACTGGTTAGGGCACTTGAAACAAGTGACGAGCTAGGACGAGTTGGACGAGCTAGAACAAACACTTGACAATGTCAAAGAATTGAAGTTCTTGGTCTGACTAGAACACACTGGAGCTCTTGGTCCGACTAGAAATCATTAGAGGTGTCTTGGTCTTGACCAGAACAGTGGGGTAATGTGACAAAGCCCAAGAAGTGGTTACTGGCCTGACTATATGACACTAGGATCATGTAACAAAGGAGTTCTTGATCTGATTAGAACATTGGATTCACGGAAAAAAGTATTGAATTAGGACATTCCTTGAAATCACGTGACAAATAGTTGGATTTCTTGGACTGCTTACTGGATATTAGCATCACTTGATACAGAATTGAAGTTCTGGGACTATCTAGGGCACTTGAATCAAGTGATAAATGCTTAAAAACCGGCTGGAGTTCTTGAACTGACTGAAAATCCCACATGGAAAAGAAATGCATTTCAAAATGCATTTTGAATATATTTTGAAATACATTTCTAAATGCATTTTTAGAAATACATTTCTAAAAATGCATTTCCAAACGCATTTTTAAATACATTTTTAGAAATGCATTTTCAGTGTCTCAATCTATATGTATTTTAAATGCATTGCAAATGCATTGCAAATCATTGTAAATGCATTTCCGTTCCATGTGGGAACACCGGAACACGGTCGCCTGATGGTAGTGCCATTATTGAGTCCATGGCGATTGGAAGATCCAAGCATCCCCCTAAGACATAAGTTCAGTTTTTTTAAATGTATATCGTCTATTTTTCCCTCAGATTTCAGCTGCAGTTTGTGGGTGTTCGTTTACGTGGTCGACTATCGTAATTAAACATGTATTTCGCTCGAATCGCAATTAAATCGCTGGGAGCCAATTCCGATAACCCCATATTGCGATTCCATTACATAACGAGGGCGAGTTTTTGATTAACTGTGGCTCTGTTATTATCGTGAAATGGAACCCTGAAATTATTTCGTAACTTGAAACCCAGCTGAAATAATTAGTGAAGCGCTCGTAAACTCGATGTGCTATAGGATCGCTTTTTCTGTTTTTTTTCTTCTTTTTTTTTGTTACTTCTTCTAATTAAAGGTTAATTCGTCGAGTAGATTAGCCATGATGGGTGTAATTAACGACGCTTGATTATAAGGTTAATTTTTCCGTCAAGAAATTCGATAAATTGACGTTTAAATTAGGGCTTGGCTGCTTACAAATAGAAATTCTCCATGCAGAGAATGGTATCGTGTAAATTCTTTCGAATTTTTATAGAATTTTCAATTTCCAGAGTGGAGCATGTTAATAACGCGATTAAGAAACTTGAAGCAATAATTATTATCGTAATTTAAAAAAAATGCAAAATGGTTGTTTAGTTTTAACATACAGTACTATGCTCACTATATTGCTTATTTGGAGATCATGTTTAGAGTTATGTTAAAAACAAACTCATTATATAACTCATTAAATCTTATTTTTGCCAACCCAGTACCAGTCGTTGTTTAGTCCAATCTTGTTAAATTAGACGTTACATCATGTTATTCCATCATTAACTTCCAATGTTTGATTAAGATCTAAATCTTCCTTTCGTTGTTAATGAACGTTTGATACTTTTATCTATAAATGTGAGTATATTTCAATTTGTGCACCAATTGAATGATTAACTTTAAGTTCATGCTTTGCAATCCCAAATTTCAATTACTGTAAATTTGGGTTAGAACTTTGCAGATTTCTGTTTTAGTTTGACATAAAATGTTGGCACATGAGCATTATCATTGCATTTTGAACATGGTCACATACTGCAAACTCCAAAAAGAAGCCACAACAAGATGGCTGCAAGAACTGTAGAAAGGGACGAATATTCGCGCTCAAACTCTCGGTTTGTTAGCTACTGAAACCGGTAGACATTTAGCAGCGCCATCTATAGGAGATTCTACGCAACTACCGAGCAAACCCATTGAAACCCGTCGGGGATAAGACGAATTGTTCGCTCCAATTAGCCAGACCTGTAATTAGTGGCCGCCGGTGTCCATTGAGGGTTCGCACGCCTGACCCCAGGGCAGCCCAGATTTAATTGCCGCCCTCCCGGTTAATGAGTCGACTACACGTTGCACGAGGGCACGTTAACATTAAATTTGGTTTAATAATTTTTGCCACCACTTTCCCCGTTCATCGATTTCCACATCTGTGTGCACTCAACCTCATTTGCATGGCCGCTTTTGAGATGCAAATTGTGCTGTTTGGCCCGAGCGAAAGCGGTTTAATAGTGTTTACCTCCCGATGAATTGATTACTAAACGCAGGAAACTAGGCCACGCCTAGTTCCGTTTGGAAATCTGGCAGTATACCTTCCATATTGGCGCATTTCACTTTATCATCCAATAAGCTAATTGTGCATTAGGCATGCAAACATATGCGCATAGCTAATGAGCTCCAGATATTAACTTGAATATAAATGTCGAGATTTGCAGAGGAATTAGTCTTAATGGAATAAGATGGCCGATGATATCTGCTACACGGTTATTTTAGGTAAATCACTTGTTTGCTGCTTAACGTAGAAAGGTCCATGCAAATTTAAGGTTCTGCAATCGTTCTAATTGGTTTTAGAAAGATTAGTCCATGAATAATACATTTCATTTTGGTTAATTTCTCTTTATGAAAGCCTGTGTGTTCAAATGAAACTCTGAAATCCGATTTATGTACATATACTAGCTAAATTATTGCGAATATCGAAAAATATATCAGAAGATTCTGGTTACTTAAGAACACTTGTTAAAAAAACCAATTCGGTAAATGAAGAAAATCTTCGAATAATAATTGATCTTACTTGGCACTAGGCGTTTTTAGAATTAAGTTATTGTAATACGTTTATTTCTTTTTGTTAATGGTGTCACTTTATTACAATTTTTACAGAAAATTATAAAATTTACATATCTCGTTAAACGTACATAGTTTTCAACAATTGAAATAAGCGCCATTATAAGTGGTTTAGCTTAAAGTAATTGGCTAAAGCGTCGTTGTGTAAAAATGCTGAAAGGCGCTTTTAGTAATCGTAAACGTCGCTAGGTGGTCTTTCGTCGCGTTAGTTGTGGCGGTAACTTTAAATGTTCAAGCACTAGAATGAAAATATATAATATTAATTTAATTATGTTTATATTGATCTAAAAATAACATCAATAGATTTTTTCTGATTAAATCAAAGTTTTATCTACTTGATTTTACCTAATTTGTTTTCAAAAATGCACCACTTTCTCTCGTTCTCATTTTTAATTGTGCACAGCATTTTTCATTGTTTATCAAAGTTAAAAATACATATACTACCATTTTTTTACGTATGTCCGTCAGCTTAAACTGCCCATTAATTGAAATGGCCTGTTGAGTCTGTAAAAAATAAGTTTTTTTTCTAAACCGAATTAGTCTGAAGAGACTAATACTAGTTTGCCACTAATCGACAACTAGTTTCCCATATTATAGGGCTGAAAAAGGGCTTGCTATGTAAACCTGAATATGCGCAATATTGTTAATGATGACGTTTGTAATCAACACAAGTCACTTTTAATATTGGTATTGGTTTGCTAAAATAATGTTTCCAAAACTTCTGATTCAAGGAGATTTATTGATTGATTTTGCTTTCGTTCATTTACTGTTGAATAAATTTGGAAAATGGCTAACTATTTCTGATATTTTTTTTCAGCTTAAAAAATTTCCACGGAAGTCTGGATACGTTAAAAGAAATTGTCCTAAATAGTAAGTACTTCTCCTTTCCTTAGTCAGAATTTTTAACACTGATCACATAGTAGAAAATAGGCAGAAACGTCTTGAAACTTGCATTATTAAGATCTAAAAAGTTTGTGAAACAGAACAGTTTAGAAGTTTCAGCCAATCGGTTCATTGCTGATCATGTAGATTGAATCATATAATTCAATAAATTAGTTCACAAATGCAACTGTACAATCTTGTTAATACGCTGTTTTTTTTTTTTTTTTTGTGTGATAAATAATAACTCAGAATTTTGATTTATAGGTTGATAGAAGTGGCTATTAGTAATAATTAAATTAGATAGGCCGACCGATTCTATGTCTATTTACTGAGAATACGCAGAGAAACAAACTTGAGATAAGTTACAAAAGCTCGAAAAAGGTAAGCGGATGTCTTTCTCATTAATTTGACATGTTATTTGAATTTAAATATGAGGCTAATGATAAATAAATAAATTCCAATAATATTCTCGCTGAACGCTGTTCTTTTTTAGACAAGACGAGGGTGGTGGAAATCGTTCGAATGCTCTGCGTTCCAATTTCAAGTTTTGAAATCAAGTAGTGATGGATTTTTTTAAAAATCTTTTGGAGAAGAATTCAGATTGCGGTAGTTGGAAAATGGTAAAACCAGCTATCAGGAGAATGGAATCCGTTATAACAGCTAATACATTAATCCATCAAATTGCTATGCAAGAACACGTTCATTTATTACACTTTTTGAAATCCTCCATTTTTCCATTTTGTGATAATAAAGTTTTAGCCTGTGGTTTGTTTCTTAACGACGTCTGAGAATGCATCTCAGAACGTCCATCGCCGTATGAGCAGCTTGGTAAGTCCGTTACGTTTTGTCAAGTTACAATAAAATTCCAATGTTATGTGTGTCGTTAATTACTAAGAAATTAAAGTCAGCTGAGGCAAGTTGAGACATGTAATGAGTGTTCTCCAGGTGCCACTCTAAATCAGGATTCCAAAATTAAATAGGCTGCATTGGCAAGCAAGGGGTTCCTGTTGGACAAAATTGTGCATATGTTATCATCCCTTACTCAATTAAAAGTGCAAGGGATTTTACTTAATTCGGCTGCCGGCTTACTTGCGGATGATACATTATTGTTGGTTGAATTCATGTACAGTTAACGAACTAATCATTTTCGACAGCACATTTTGCATATTTTTATGGCGTCATTTGTATGCTGAACATCTTGTTATATCGTTGGACGCAAACAAACTGCTGTTGTTTGGCATTGAGAAAAAGGTCTTTATGGATGTTCCTCTTGCCGCAGGGCGTAACTTTCGAACAAAATGGTTGGTAGACGTTCCAATTTTTGTCATTACGAATTATGTCAAAAACTTCAGCGCCATAACAAGTAGGTAGCGAACTAATCATTTTCAACAGCACATTTTGCATATTTTTATGGCGTCATTTGTATGCTGAACATCTTGTTATATCGTTGAACGCAAACAAACTGCTGGTGTTTGGCATTGAGAAAAAAGTCTTTATGGATGTTCCTCTTGCCGCAGGGCGTAACTTTCGAACAAAATGGTTGGTTGACGTTCCAATCTTTGTCATTACGAATTATGTCATAAACTTCAGCGCCATAACCTAATTGTGCTTATTTGAATACAGTTTTAATGAAAATTACCGAAACTGGTAATTCTGTTTGTGTTATTCTCAATATGAAAATATGATGTGCAGTTTTCAAAGGTGTCCTCGTTTTGATGAGTATCTTTGTTTGGTAGTTTTTGCGTTGTGGTTGTAGAAGCCATTTAAAATGGAACATTTAAAAAACTGAAAATGAACAACTTTAAAAACTGAAAATGAACAACTTTAAAAACTGAAAATGAACAACTTTAAAAACTG
>JAQGAE010004027.1:0-13477 GCA_034696685.1 Julus scandinavius
AAGTCAATATGGTCCAAAAATCGCAGCAAATTGGTGGATTCTGGTTGAAATTTGTGAAATTTATCGGATTTCGGGGGGATTTATCCCCAATATTCCCCCATATATACGGCCTTTGCCACACTAGTCTCTTCCAGTGTTTAATGAAAATGGGGAGGGTGGTATTCACGATGATCAGAACATGTCACAGTCACGTGTATTTTTATAAAGATGCACGTGCTGGTTTTGATCTCGTGCACATACAGTTCTTTATCACGTCCGGGTCACCAATTTTGGATGCTGAAATAACTTCCAAATAATCTGAATTCAACGATAAGTTACATGTGAACTATTTATTTTAAGAATTAAACTGAACTAGAGAAGCATTCCAATTGCCAAAAACATTCCAAAACAAGAACGATGGAATTACAAAAAAGAACGAGATAAAGAACTGAATTTGCACGAGATTTAGAGCAGCATGTGCACGAGATCAAAACCAGAGCGTGCATCTTTATAAAAATGCACGTGACTGTGACGCCACAGATTATCTATATTATAATAGCGTCCCATACAAAAAATGACTCAGTATTCAGCGTCTTAAACCTCTGCAGAAAAGTATGTTTCAGAATTATGGTGTCTAATTCTGCAAGAGCCATTTCTGCAGAATTCTGCTGCATTTCTGCAGAATATATATTTATAAAAAATCGTTCACAAAGGGAAGCAAACCTGGAAACTTGCAAATACCAGATTAACGCTTTTACCCACTCGGCCACCCTTACTACTTGGAATTGAATTATTAGAAAAGGGAGTTATGGTTAGCTAATGCTGGGACTTCATTACATTAAGGTTATAAATGCTCATATTTATTAAAAATTATGTGATGTGAATGTGATTAGAGGGGTTTATTAGTTTTAGGGGGTTTATTAGTTTAGAGGGGTTTATTAGTTTAGAGGGTTTTTAGATTAGAGAGGTTATTAGATTAGAGAAGTTATTTAGTTTAGAGTATTTCTGAAAGTTTAAAGCATCTTTAAAATTCTGCAGACTATTTTCTGGGAATACAAATTGCCAGAATTGTATTACATTTTTGCATAATAGTTTATGCAGGAAATGCACTGGGATATTTTTCTGGTCATTTTCTCAACATTATTTTTGTACCGGGTAGTAGATCTCCCTATTCTGGACAAACTGGAAGTCGCACACAGACAAACGATACACCGAACTGCTTCAGTTTGGCGTTGCATTCCGGCGAGTGAAATGAAAAAATTTAAATTCACATAGGAATTTCACTGATAGTCAAAAAACCTACTGCGTGTGCATAGTCGTAACTTTGCAGTCTGCTTTTGTGCGAAGAGAAAATGCGCATGCGGTTGTGTTGATGACGCAATAATTCAACGAATTCTATTGTGTTTTAATCCAACAACTTACTGTTGTGCTAATGGAACAGCCTTTACTCTTTTAGTTTAATTCACGCATTTTCTTATTAACATTTACTACTTTACTACATGTTTATGTTTAACAATATTTTTCCATGCATGTACAATCGAAGTATTGTTAGTTCCTGTGATTTTCCCGGGCTACCGACTAGTTACATAATAACATGTTATTTTTCAGTATCAAGTTTTTCCGCAGAGTTGAAACCAAAAAATTTTATCTTGCTATAAATTATTTAAATTTTATTATGTTTTTTGTTATTACCTTTAAAGAAGACTTTGCTTACACCTTTATATCATCGGTATATAATGTATGGAATGTGTCATATGTATGGAATGTGTCCTATGAATGGAATGCTTAATTTTGCAGTAAAAAACAACATTACTAAAATGATCATACTAAGAATTTTGAAACTGAATAAAATTAATTGCAGTTAATCCGATTGAAGGCTATGCAGATAAAATTTGATATTGTCGAAGAAATTTATGACTGAATTGTTTTTCGGCCTTTAGAGATGTCAAAGCATCTATAGACGTTGTAGTTATATAGTTTACACATCTATTGTCATAAATTGTGATAAAAAAACCCTATAAAACGGAAATTTTCGAATAGAACAGAACATTCGGCATTTTCAGTTAAGCACACCGGAACACAAGAGCAGACTGGTAAGTACGACGAAAGCAAATATTCCTAATGTTTAAAAGTGTATAGTGTTACGTACGTATAGTTAACGTACCATTTTTAAACACAGAAGTATTCATTGTCTAAACAGCAACACACCTCGGATTAGGGCACTTCCTGCATAGTATATGGCATCCTTCAAAGTTACGCCATTTCTTATATTTCGGATATGTGAATTGGTAAGTATAGTTTTGAAAAATGGTTATAACTAATTATAATAATGAAATAGATTTTGGGGAAATTATGTGAGAGAACGTTTTATACAGACAAATCTAAATTTAATCCATGACCATGCATGATAACCATATTGACATTACATTAAATAAATATCTGACTTTCAGTTATTGTTGTCTAAAATAATGTATACACCGTAATAAATTCAAGATGACCATACTAAAAAGAATAGCATTCGTGTAAATTATACAATATTTTCATTGTTACTAACGCCAACAATAAAACACTAACGGCTTTAAAAGTACCATGTTTACTTAAAATATTTTAAAGCTTTTCCGGATGTTAACAATTAACATAATAAATAAATACATATGCAATATAGGACATTTCTTTTTAGCACATATTAGTTAGTTTAATGTGGTTAATATTTTCAGATTCTTGGTGTGGTCTGTTTTGGATTGTTCGCCGAATATGGGTTATTGTTTATGCCCTCAAACAACGAAACGAGGCCAAAAATTATAGCAAAAATTGGCATTGGCTGCGTTGCGGCAGATGCTTTTCCTTTCCTTATCCAAATACCATTTCTGATAGCGTATTGGAAGCATGGAACGATTTTTCAACACAACGTTCTTGTAAGTTTATATCTGGATATTTATAATCTTTAGACTAGTGTGGTGTCTTTGACCCTTTGGTTTTACGCTTTATACTATATTAAACTGAAGATATGAAATTTTTTGTAGAATTAACTATGGTTACGACCTTGATCGCGGCTTTTCCTGTAATTTCTTTGGAACCCTAGTCCAAATATATGCACTTTTACATAGCATTTAAAAAAAATTGAAATACCTTTTAGAAGTGCAAATTTAGATGTTTATGATTGAATTTAAATATGTATCATTGAATTTAGATCTGCGTCATTTGAATTTAATTCTGATTAACATTTATATTTTAATGCTGACTATGTATGTATATTTTACTGGAAATTGCAAACCAAAATTGCATCGAACAATACTTTGCAACATCCAACATAATTCAAATTTAGTACTGAACTACAACATGAACTATACAACTTCAATACTACAAATGTGCTAATCTATGCTCAAGTAGCAAACTATTTTTTTTTTTCATTTTTAATGATCATAAACCATTACAATTTCAAAACTATCTGAGATAGAACTGCAGAGGAAGAGAATTATCACCATCAAGATAGATGTTTCAACAAGAATAGCGTCTTAATTGGCTTTAGAATTTGTACATATAGCGTTATGGTACTTTTGCAATTTCAAGCAGTTCAGAAGTAATGCATATTTCGTGATACTTTATAGTGTTCCATTTTTCTGTATTTTCAAGAATCCAATCGTGAATTTGATCGGTTTCATCGTATACCTAACATCAGGTGCCATGGGTATAAGATACGCAGTAGCTTTGTCTGAAGTCTCAAATGACAGTTATTCAACACAAGAAAAAGCTGTTGGCGTAAGTACCAAACTATTGTCATCCTGTAAACTTAAATGGGACGAATTAGCACTTTTCAAGTTCCACATCACTTGGTGGCAGTTGAAGGCATGAAGGACTCTTCACTATGATTATTCATTTTAATAAATTTATTTTGTTGGGAATCTCGTATACACGAGTGCAATGGCATACTTGATATTCGATCCGAAATATACAAACTACACGATTTGTTTTTCCGAAAGTATAATTTGATTAGTCAAAAATGAATTTTACATTTTTTTATCATAATCTAAGTCAGACAAATGCATGTAATACATAATACGTAATCATGATACACGTAGTAACGTAGCGCATAATACTGCTTGCATGTGATCGATATAGATATCAGTTTGACATATATATAGGTAGTCTATATCACACCTTGTAGCTGTCACCAGATGAAATGCACATCTAAATAACACATCTATTTTTCCATATTTCAGAGCATGTTTGTAATCACTGGAATTGTGTATTTGATCGATTTTATATTTTGGATTATCAAGCTGAGAAAAGAACCTTAGTTTTTGAACCAATTTACAATTTATTTTCGCACCAAAGAATCTGAAGGAAATACATGGTATAACGAAGCCAAAGACGCCATATGAACTAACTACATTTTAAGAATCTAATTGAATTTTTTTTTTAAATCAGTGAATCCTTTGACTCACAATGGGATAAATCACATTATATTTTTCTGCATTTCAGGTCCTTTATCAATCTTTTAAAATATTTTACAAATTTAACTATCCAATGGAGAAATCTCATCTCTTCGTTCGTTTACATTTATTTACTATAACAAACTTTAGTGTAAAACAGACCTGTCATTTCTTGTATTGTTTTTAGTTGGTAGTGATTTAATATGTGAATTTTAACATTTTTTGAGTTTTAACTATATATACTGTGATCTCGGATAATATTTATTAAATCAAAATAATTTGTTGGAAAGATTAAGTTTTAATATTACTTTTTAATAACACTAATATGCAGAGTACTTAACAAAAATCATATATTGCCCCCGCAAAAAAACCTTGATTATCTTTTATATTGCATTTGCCAAGCACAATGAATAAACAATGTCAATGCAACTATAATATTCAAAAATATAATCACGCGAACTACTACAATGTATAAATAAACTAAAAATCCTTCATGTATTGCGTACATCGCTGACCACTAAAAGACAGCCGGAAATACATATTTGCCGTCGATTATCCGGATCTATTTTCAACGTCACCAAGCGGTCAACTATATTTGACAACAATTTTAGAGCTTATTACAAATAATATTAACAAACTCTTTTACAGTCACTGAAGCGATATAATGAGACTTTGACAGGGTATAAAAGGAACAAAATTTGAACTTGCCACCACCTGGTTTCATGTGACTAAGTGACTGTACCAACCCCTATCAATATAAATATCAGAGTAGTAGAAAGTGCTTCCACATTGCAAAACCTGTAAAATAACACCTTTAGGGAAGATACATGACAAAAGAAAAGCTAATGATGTTCTCGTTTTTATTGGTCAAGTATTCTCACAATATCCCTAGATTAATAAATGATTACATGTTATTCACACCCATATTTTTCAGTGGCACATTTATATCTTTTGATAAAACTTAATCAACTATAGAGACTATAATCTCCAAAGCAACAGATAGCAGAAATACAATTTTTCCCAAATGAAGCCATGTTTCACTAACAACTGAGTCATAAAGGGAGTTGGATATTAATGTAAGTTAAAGTATTAATTCTTATGTAGGTGTTAATACCAGGATTTAAAATGGGCCTAATTATCGTGCAGTATTGACACTAACATCTGAAACTTTGTCAAAATTTTTGCAATAAATCTAATGACAAACAACGACTGAAAGTCTCAACAATATTTATTTTAGTATCCAAGAAATGTTTGAAATGTTCACGATTTATGACCTTTGAATCCTGTTTTAGTCTTAATATATTGCTTGCAAAGTGTAATAACATGGCAATGCATATTCACGCCAAATATATATTTAAATTTGCAAGGCCCTACAATATATACTTTATACTGGTTTATACTGTAGCGTAAATAAAATAACAAGGATTCAAGAAAAAAACGCCTTCTTCTCTTCTTCAAATGAAAGGATGGCTGTTTATTGGATCTATTTAGCATTTAGAATCATTGAGTTAGTAAGTATCTTCTGGAACTTTCATTCAAAGCAAAATAGCGTAAAACCTATAGATTTTTAATTAATTTAGCCTAATTCAGGTTCCTTCTAGCTTTTGGTGTAAAATTAAGCAGACAATTTGGAAAATCAAAGCTAGAAACGCACTCGCCATTAGAAGATGATGAACCTGAATCAGGATAATTACAGTAAACTAAAAAGTACATTCTCAATAACTAACAAACACATGACTTATTTAACTAATCACATTTTTTTGTGTTAAAATCGTTGTTCTAAAGATTTTAGGTGTAATATGTTTTGGACTTTTTGCAAAATTTGGCTTGATGTTCGACGACAGTGTTGATGGACGATACATAGAAAGAGTTAAAACTGGAATCCAATATGTTGCTGCTGATGGATTTCCATTCCTTATTCAAATACCATTTTTAATAGCCCTTTGGAGACATGGAAGAATTTTTCAGCATAATATTCTGGTGAGGAAAGTCACACTGCACCGTTTATTAACTTGATATAGTTTCATATTTTAAGTAAAAACCAATAATGCATAATTTATTTTGTTGGGTAAAGTTATTCTTATTTAAAAATTAACGCCTCGTTTCTGATATTAAACGTCCTTGTTAAATATACGATACTGTCAAGTGTGTAATGTTGATGAATTTGTTCCTTTGATATACAATGTACATTAAATATTAGTTCTCAGAATGCATTAGCAAGGAAAGGGGACGAATAAAAAAGTTCATTTTTCAGTTGTTTGTCAACATGTCTAACATCATTTTTCTATAATTTATCAATCCCCCAAGAATCCAATAGTTAGCCTTGTTGGTTGCGTTCTCTATGCAGCAGCAGGATCCATGGCCATTACAGTGATACATAGAAACATGGATACCTACAGAGTTCGTGGTTTTGATGAGAAACGTCAACAATATGCAGCTGGAGTAAGTTCAACATTTTTGTTTGTCAAATCTTGCCAATTTATATAGTATTTTGTTAAAGTATATTATATATTTTCCAGAGTATTTTCTTGATCACTGGCAGCGTATATTTCTTCGATTTCGTATATTGGATTGTAAAACTGAGAAAGGAGCCCAAGACATTTTGAAGAATGAATATCTGCAATGATATTAATCTAAATATTTGCAATGGAGACAAGCAAGCAAATTTATCACGACTATTTAACACAAGTATGTATCAGTAAAGAGCATCTTCGCAATGTACAGTACAGTACTTAATTATTAGTGCAGCCGTTATGCAGTACAAGCATATTGTCAGACTGATATGTTATCTGGCCATTGCTGCATATTGTCCAGAAACAATGAAGCATTGTAATGCATCGTACCTACTCATGAGTAATATAAATGTACAATAAAATGTTAATGTTTTTATACCGTGCCATTTGAATTGCACTATTTTTTATTGCAATATGTATTAGGAATACCTTAGTTTGGAGGAAACCTTAACGCTTATAGGCAAAGTTCAGAAATTAGTATATTTCTCGATTAATTTGAAAACATTTTCTTCTTTTATATTAGAAGAAAAATTTTCAATGAATTTTAAAGTCAGAAAGATAAACATGTGCTGCTTAGCAAATGTTTCCATTTCTTTTTTTGCTGGTTGATGATAAATTTGCATCAAGCGTGCAGTGTTGTAATTAAAACATTGTTTTCACTACTATTTCCATTTCCATGATATATAAGCTTATTTTGGTGAATGTCCAGCTTTTCATTAAAACGATGAGATCACAGAAGCAAGCATGATATATGATCATAAATAAACTAGAAACCAGACAATTGTTGCATTAAATATTCCTTTAATTTCCCCCTTCATAAAATTATTATGCATCACACAACAACGTGAAATATAGGTATTGCAAAAACTTTATGGTAATTAACCCCAATTCAAGCATTAACTTTTTTTTACGAGTTACTTTATCGTTAGCAAGCCTACAGAGTTTCGAAAAACAGCACCTTTTTAATAGTTTAATTGGAATTTGGAAGTATACACTATCGGTAGTAGCAGTTTATAATAGGCTAAACAGCATTGCAGTGCATATTTTTATTCATCGCTATATGCAAGGAAATGTTTAGCAGATCAGAAGTTAAGTGAGCAGCGTTGCTAAACCATTGTTTGTTAGCATTGAGCAATAATTCAGAGAAACAAGTCATTCACTTATAGGAATTTCATGCAGTAATCATTCATTGTAACTATTAATAATTCGAGCACAATCCAACATTTTTCCATTCATATTGCGATAATTATCAATTAATCATTGTATTTACCGATAAAGTAAATTGCTTTACTTGCATCGGTTACACCAGTTATACATTCCTGTTTTTTTATAAAAAAGGAAGGAACGCCAATATTTTACTAATTATTACAAATCGGATAACAGGATAATAAGAATGACGGATGAAAGATAATGGATATTTGTCCATTGTAGCTCAAAGTCAAGTTAATACAATGCAAGGTTGTGCAATGGTCGATTAGAATTTTATAAACAAGCATATTATTTGTAACAGACACACAATATCAGGATTTATGTACTTCCCCTTCTGGAGTTTAGTTAGTGTAATTCCAAAGAACAACATAATAACATTATTATATGAATGCAATCAAATAACCTAATTAATATTCATGATATACCAATTAATATTTTCATTGACGTCACCATTGATTAATTATTCATACAGGGTATAGTAAAAGTATTGTCCAATTACACTCAACTTATTTCAGGAAATGTATGCAAAAACTGTATACATTTCGATGTTTTCTAAACACCGTAGTATTATTTATTTTCTAATTTCACAATTTGTAATCAGAAACACGTCTACCAAATTATCTACTTCAGAAAAAATATTTTGCCAGTAGTTTCCTTTAAATATTGTTGATGTGCAGCGTAAAGCTTGTTATTTTGCATAGTATCGTTACTTTGATTACAGTGAAAAATATAACTGGTTGGAGATAAATTTTATTACAAAATAAGTGTTACTTGATGCACATCATTTATAAAAAATTATAAAAATTATATATAACGTTGACTGTCAAATTTGAAACTGTTTTGGAACTGCATGGAATATTCACTCAGCTCATGTTAAAATGAATATCGACAATAATACATTGATATTTTGGAGTTATAAATTCTAATATACATACAGGGAGTTAAACTAGCTCAATGTCTGCGAAGACTCAGAAGATAATATTTACTATTCAAATTCTTCAGACATGTAAGATCCAGACAGAAGCGTCGACAAGGTTGCTCACTAAGTCTTGGAGTGTACATGTAGAAGCGATATCTCAACCTTCAAAAGTTGTCCACCATATCTTGCTTCACAGCCCAAGACGAAATTCCTCTCACATTTACTCTGCATTTAATTACCAAAACGGCACATGACGTGCGAATTGCACGCCAATATAAATTAATAAACGGCGTGCTTTATGGTTAGTTAAATTTCGGCATGCTTCCGTTGCGTGAAATCCGGAGGCATGCAGTTTTCGCATGTTCGCAGCCTGGCTCATTTAAAATAATGACCACCCCTTCGAAATATGTGATAATAGAAGATTTGCATATTTCCATTGAAGCCTGGTGTAAACAGGAAGATTTTCTGGCACAAATTCCGCCACCTTTGTAGACTTTTTTTAATCCTATGCAGCACCTCCGTTCTACCAGACTCGGTTACATGTATGTACCCCACGAGCCCCCAAAACGTCAGCAAAAATGCCTAATGGGACTGGTCTCGTTTGTCGTAGCGCATACATCAAGTCCGTGGACATAAATCATTCCTATTCATTCCTGGCGAACCAAGAGTCGTGATCTCATTAATATTACAGCAGCCTGAAATCTGATGCCCAGAGTCGTGCTTTTTCGATACGGTTCGCGTGCTGGTCTGAAGTAAATCCGAGTCAGTGATATGATAAGGCCTGGACCACTGTGTCAGGGCCGCAGGACGGCTTAGTCAAGGGTCATCGATGGTGCAGCGGGTGCAGGACACCATCGATTTTGTTTACTTTCGCTCTGAACGCAGGCTAATGAGCAGGCAAAAACAGAACTGCTGATCAATGCAGTGATAAAGTTTTGGTGAAAACACGTGTGCAGACTCAGTACGTAGTTATCGGATTGCCAGGTATGTGGCTGCCAGGAAAGCAGCACTGCATCCCAGCAGCTGCTGGACAGTGGTATTGGATACTCAGCTAACTGTTCCGGGCTCGAGAGGCGACAGTGCTGAAGACAGAAGAAGATGGACGAAGAGGAAGAGACAGAGTTGTCTAGAGTCGATTCCTGGATGCAGTCGAGTGTGCCATCAATCCCAAAGTTTTTCGCCATCATATGCCTCGTCCTGAACATCATCATTCCAGGATTGGGTAGGTTGAATTTTATGTAATCTTTGCTAAGATGTTACGGTTGGACCCTGGTCGGAATTGCAATCGAATCTGGAACTTTTCTGCCCCAAAGTCGAATTCATGCTTCAACCGTCCATCGTCTCTTAAGCACTGGTAAATTCTGGCTGCATTTCTGAGTGGGAACGGGTTGAGGAATCAATTTTCAAATTTAGAACAGAACCACTCCACCTATCAGCATTGCAAACAGACGATTCTGAAGTTAATTGGGATGCGTGCCATATCTAATTAGGCCACTATATTCCCCACTTCATTGCGTTTCAACATTATTTCTGTTATACATTGACATTTTTGCTACGCTAAAGTTAAAACGCAGTGCATATGTAGGACATTTCAGACCTACGAAGTGCAGTGTGCTTACATTCCACAATATCCTATGCGGAAATTCATTGACATTCTAGACGGATTCGATGTCATAATTTCTAGTTGAGTTTATGTTTTAGTAGGTCAGAATGTTTACCTTTGGGTAGAACTCAAATTAACATGGAAAAAAGACAATATTATTATTCCAGCTTGCTCATAAACATTCTAGAAATCCAGGTTTAACAGAAGTTTGAACAAATTGTTTCATTTAAGTTTACAAAAAACTACAGATTTTTACTTGCCAATATTCATCCCCGTGCTATAAATATTACAAAAACAAACCAAATTGCCACAAAAGTGCATTGCTTATCACGATGAAATTTGCACCAATCTGAACTTAAGTTTCTGATATTTAAATTTAAATCTTAAAAATTTTACCTTAAAAATTGCACTTCTAAAACAGAAAAATTGCATTTCTAAAACAGCAAAATTGTGCTTTTGATGCAGAAAAGTTGCGTGTTTAACTTAAAAATCGCATTTCTGGAGAGGAATTAAAAATCACACTTTTAATTCAAAAAGTACAATCCACTTTCTCCATGAAATAAAAGATTATAAATATTTATAGTTAGCATATCGATGATAAGAAGTAAAAACATTATTTAAATAATATCTTGTCGTACCTGTAATCAAGACCCCATTTCAGAATGGAACAAAATTATGGGCCCATGTAATAAAAATTTGATATTGTAATAGAAGATCTCCTTTTTGAAGGGGCTATACAAATTTAAGATATACATTTTTAAGGTGGGTCTTTGTTAGTTAAAGATGTTAATGAAATCAAACAGAGATATTCTCTTGTCAAATTGTGATTTAAAGGAGTATTTAAAGTTAGCAGCTGTGTCCAGCATACAGTTTCCTTTTTTTAAATTTTGATTAATCTAATTAATGTAGACGGTTTTGCAATAGGGTTTGGTTGTTTCAATATATGCGATAATTGTATAGATATATACAGGTGTTGGGGCCTAGACTTGGTGTATGTACTTGGTTTATAGCAAAGTAAACACATATTCTTTTGACTACATATAATTTTATGATCACTCATTGTAATGTAGGGCCTGAATTTCCAAATTTCAAAACATTTCTTTTTCTTAGGAACGTTTGCTGGAGGCATATTTTCATGTTGTTGTGGGAGGCCACGAATAGAATTTCGTCCAGCTCAATATCGCTGTCCAGTAGCTTTGCTCGTCATGATCATTGGCATTTTACAGTTTTTGGCTACTGGGTTCTTCTTGGTTGGATGGCTCTGGAGCATCATTTGGGGCTTTTTAATGGTTAATTTATCAGGTAAGCCGAAACTTTTCATTATATAGTTGTTGTGTCGGTGGTGACATATAGCCACACATGATATATAAAAACTCGTTTTACCAGAGATTTTCTACTGTTTCAGGAGAGGAATTCCGTAAAATGGCTCCTCCTCCGGAAGTTACGCCCCCACCAGGGGCACCCCAGCGAAGGGCCAGCAAAGTATCTGTTCAAATTGAGGAATCCGCGCCACCGGGCAAGAAGAACTTTGGCAAGCTAATTAACAAGGCCAGTGAGAACAAGGATATGGCTTTGCATGGATCAGGCTCAGCAGTCTCGATTCCGAAAGCAACCAAAGACTCCAAAGGTTCTAAACAACCGAAAGACTCCAAAGACAGTAAATCTCAAGGATCAACTGGTAAGTTAGACCCAAAAGAACTGCACACCGGGAAGCTAAACTTGCCAAACCAAGCATCTACTCCCAAAGCCTCGTCATCAAAATCTGTGTCCAGTACGCCTTCTAAGACCAGTGAGGGC
Organism: Julus scandinavius; assembly: GCA_034696685.1. NCBI lineage: Eukaryota > Metazoa > Arthropoda > Diplopoda > Julida > Julidae > Julus > Julus scandinavius. The sequence goes on from JAQGAE010004027.1 coordinate 12,454, forward strand.
CGAGCTTCCCCAACAGGGTCCTCATCGGTTTTCAGTTGTTTCAGCCAGAAACACAAGAAGTTTATCGCAGAGAAACTTGAACAGTTTCTGATTCGTGGCCAGTCGGAATCCACGTCGGATCTTCTGGGAGCAGTCGATTCCGATGCCCGAATTAGTTTCAAATCCACGGCCCACCGACTGTTCCACCATTGGAGAATTCAGGCCCGCAAATTGGCTAAACTAAGGATAAGGGAAGATGGAAGCAATAGCGCGAGAATTTCCCCCATTTTGGTGTCGTCCCAGAGTTCCGTAAGAGATTCTGCAGGGACACCCAATTCCGTGCATTTTGAGCTACCAAATGAGGAAGTTAGATCCCCGATCCCACTGCCATTGAATCAAGAGACAAATGTACAGGACAACGAGCAGGTCATACTGGATCCTTCGAAACTGGCTTCCGGAAGGAACAATCCCAAAATCACTGTCGTCAAACCATTACCGGACACTGTTGCCGATGAGGGAACACGTCAACAAAGTCCTCCTCTGCATGAAGACATGAAACCTAGGATAATGCAATCGCAGACCTACCATTTTGCCGTTTAGAACTGTATAATTGCAATCTTTATTCATATTTTGCTGTAATCCATAATCCATAATAAAAATATTGCACACTTTTAGAAATCGGTGAATTGAATTTTTTCCATGGCATAACAATCTTGTTATTGAATGTTGTAAGGTTCCAACCGCGTATTATCACGAAAACAGCAACCAACACGCGGACTTAAGAACCGAAACTTTTATTTAACGTAGAAAAGGGAACAAAACTTAAACTTGGTTACAACAAAAAGCACGCGGACAGCAACTCGCTGTCCCGAAAAACCCGAAAAGAAAAGAAAGGTCTGGTGCACCTGCTGACGTCCAACTCGGAGCGCCAGCCAAAACCTAACTGCCCTTCCTCAATCCCCGAGCTCCCCAGCAAACCTCGCAAGGAATGCTGGTCGGCTCGGGAATGCAGGAAGGGTTTCACCTTTGACCTGGGCACATTTCG
>JAQGAE010004028.1:0-13473 GCA_034696685.1 Julus scandinavius
TTACGCAATTTGCATGCCAAATACTCGTGCATAAAGAGTTGGAAATTGTTATGTGATGTAAATTTTTATTGATTTCGAAATACAAAAGAAGTTGTATTGAAAGACGAGAGGCCAATGTGCCACTATCGAATATATGAACGAAACCTGCTTACAAATAAAAGTGCCAAAGAAATGGGGAGGAATAATAAGCCATATGTACATAATGATTCATTAGTCTAAATGAGGTGTTTACTTCCGGGATCGTCTATATATATATATATATATTACACAATCCATTGAATTCATGGGAAGCGTTTTATGATCAAATACTTCGTGTCCCACTTAGCAAAGTTCCGATAAAACTGAAGTTAAACAAAAGTTATGATTTTGCTGCCAAACTGCATAAACTTAAATAATCCATTACAATTTCAACAACTCACCAAACAGGATTCTTCATTTTATTAAATTTCAGTACTTTAAACAATTTGCAGAAAATTGTATCTGAATAAAAACATAGAGCAGAAAGGGCATAAATTCTAACTTATAAAAATGTCCTTTAAAAACAATTAACATACTAACGATTTCATCATACTAGGACATGTATGCGTCATTTCTGCTTGAAAAAATGTCATGCAACCTTGACATCTGTTTTGTTGGATATCAAAACATGATCAACCGCCCAATTATAGTTGCCCTGTTATTGCTAGACGTCACGTGATGGCAGCCTGCGTATAGATTTAAAACATTATGCCAGTCATCCTCAAGCTAAAATTTTGTTCATTTCTCAAATGCGCATAAGGTACCGTTTTAAAGGGTCAACCAGATTTGGTGAAATACGATTTTGACGTGATTGTAGGTCAACAACCCTCTGGAAAACAGCTTCCAAAGGCGATAGGAAACCCCCCAAATTCATCAAGGTCTAACTAATTGCTGTTTTATCGCAAAATTCGTCGCCTTCTCTTGAAATCTCAAAGTTCAATTGGTCACATGACAATGTAAGTTTTATTCGAATTGAATGCACACTTTTTGGCAACAAGCGCCCCTCAGACGCTCTACATATCAGCAGCTGCCAAAACATTGGTTTTCAATATATTTTTTTTCTTTAGTTACCACTCATCACTATCACTCTAAGATCAGAGCAGGAACAGTGTTGACCCATCGTTATGGCGGTTCCGAACCTTCAGATCTTGACCGTGGTCATCTTTGCCATTGCCTGTCCAAGTGCCCTGTTGCAGGAGCTTAGTCCCAACCATGTTATGTTCGAATTTCCACAACTGGATGAGGATTTTGGTGGCCCTGGAGAGCCTCTATTTCTGACTCCCTACATTCTGTCCGGGGATCTTGACTCTGGTCGAAACTTGAGTCGTGTTGGACCTTTGGAAGGCACGGACACGGTCAGCTACTCCGGTTTCCTGACGGTTAACCAGACCTACAACTCCAATATGTTTTTCTGGTTTTTCCGAGCTCTGGTGAGTGAACTTTCCAATTATCAGTTTGTTGATATAGTCAAGAATTTTCCATAAAATCTAATAAAAAGTTCAACTCGAACAACAGAGTTCCGGAAAAGTCGAAAAAGTTTTTATTGATGGACAGCATAAAAGGTTGTAAAAAACCTTGCAGAATCCTAGTTTCTTAACAATTTCCATGAGAACATTTTGAAAGTAAAGTTTTTATTGGATGTTAATTATGTTTTAATCAAGTATTTTTAGGTTTTTTAAAAAATAATAAAACAATACATTTCAGACATAAAATCATAACTGTGCAAGAAAAGTGTTACAATTCTTGCTGGACACTTCATATTGATAAAAGCTTGAATGAATGATTCACCAGGGGCTTTTAACACCAGTGTCTAGCTATCATTGACCACTTTCTCTAATTTTTAGAACAACCACGAAACCGCTCCAGTTGTTTTATGGCTCCAAGGAGGACCCGGGGGATCGGACATGTTTGGTATCTTTGTGGAATCCGGTCCATTCTACGTCGATAAAGATTTCAAGCTTCAGGCAAGGAAATATACATGGGCCAAAAACTACAATATGCTTTACATCGATAATCCAGTTGGAACGGGTAGAACTACAGTATATATTGAAGTCACTTTGAAAAAAAATAGGCGCTACTTTAGATTGTTTAGTGTAATCGAAATATGTATAATTTTTCATTTCAGGTTGGAGCTTTACACAATCCGATGATGGATACGTGAGAAATGAAACTGGTGTCGCTAATGACTTGTATTCTGCCCTCACCCAATTTTTCACTCTATTTTCTGACTATGTCGACAACGAATTTTACATCACTGGAGAATCATATGCAGGTAGGCGATACCCATTGAGTATAATTTATCTAAATGACTGCATAGAATCCATGTTATGTATATCTATGAGCAAAGATATATTTTCAGACTTCATGTAAGAAAAAATCAATAGAACGATTTTTCCCCTATCTATCATTGAAGCTAATTAACAAAAGCAATGGATCCAATTTCTCGATGGGTAAAACTGTAAAAGTCGTAATTAGCAGCTTTAATTGGTGGTTTAGGAACATTTTATTGAACAACTTGTATTGTTGATTGATGATCTGATGACTGTATTTTTTGTTTTGTTTCATATTATTTGTTTTATAATTCGCTACGAAAATTCCCAACTATAACATTGGATATTTATAGCAATTTCTTTGTCTGGATAACATCAATTTAAAATGTTCATTAATTTGTGTTACTGGAATGAAAGGGTCCATATTAATTTAAAATTTGATTAACGAAATTTCTGAATGACACAATTTCGTAAGTTTGAACAATGTTTCTAAAATATTTAGATATAATAAATTTTGTAGTTAATCAACGTCTAAGAATCTTATGAACATGTAAAATTATTGCATTTCTTTTAAATTATAAACAGTAATAAAGAAAATAATTTTCGATCGAAATTAAAAGTAAACATAAATATTAACTCTTTTTTTGCTATTTTTGGTATTAGGGTTTCACAGAGAAAATGTACAATGCACGGGTTTCCACAAGTGTTAGAAATCTGAATACCTCTGCTTTATTTTATACTTTACGTATTACTTATTTGGCACATTGAGACTTTTACGAAATACATTAAAATTATTTCATTAGTGAGTCATTTATCTTTTTCAATTTAATACAATAAACGTACTTCATTATCTAATTGCAGGTAAATACATCCCAGCCACAGCTCGCAAAATCCACCTCGAGAATCCATCAGCCAATGTTTCAATCAACCTGAAAGGTGTAGCCATTGGCAATGGGCTCATTGATCCAATTACCCAAAACGACTATGGCAACCACTTGTATTACCTAGGCCTTATCGATGGCTCTCAGCGAGTTAGATTCCTGCAACAGCAAGCAGAGATGATAAAGCTAATCAAAGATGGTCAACACATTAAGGCATTCCTCATTTTCGATTCTCTTCTTAATGGCGATTTTTATCCCTATAAGTCTTACTTTTACAACTGCACGGGCATGGAATACTACTATAACTATCTGCATTCCAAGAAACCGAACGACATGGAATATTACGGCCAATACATGTTGCAGCCAAGGGTACGAAAGGCCATCCACGTCGGAAATTTGACCTATAATTCCGGGGATAAGGTGGAGTCGTTTTTCTTGGAGGATTTCATGAATTCGACCAAGCCATACGTGGAAGAACTGCTCAACAATGACTACAGAGTGATGCTGTACAATGGGCAGTTGGACCTTATCGTACCCTATGTCTTTACTGCTGCCATGATCCGCACTTTCAACTGGAAACATGCCAATGCCTACCAGGCAGCACCACGAATCATATGGCGAGTAGCCAAAGGAGATACGGAAGTGGCCGGATATGCCAAACCTGTCTACAATTTTGTGGAAGTTATGGTGAGGGATGCTGGACACATCGCACCCTATGACCAACCCCGAGCTGTGCTTGACATGATTTCCAGATTCATCGCCAATAAGTCTTGGGTCAACTAAATTAAGATTACATTATTAAATACTACACATTTTCATTCTGAATGCATTACGGTCAACGGTTAGCTAGACCATGTGATCTCAGTAGCGTATTACCAGATGCAGCTAACTTGTTACCTATTGTTCTGGCACAGAAAAATGTGAATGAAATTTAGAAATACCTTTTTGTCACAATTTTGATATATTTTTATGCTTAAACTAAATATTTTAGAGGTTCTTATGGTATTGTACTGTGTAATTAAATTCACTTACAATAAATTGGACGGGGTTAACTTATTTCGTAAAGTTTTTAAATTCTGTATAATAATACGTGAAATGTTTGAAAAGTTCGTGGCCTGTGACAGCTCTAAACACTATGGTGCGCAAGCCACGGACTTTTCAAACATCCATCTAGTGCTATCAAAAAATAAGACGAATTACTTATGGTTGGATAATTACTCACAATAATTTGTATATTAGAAGTTATTGTTTTGGATCATCATCAGCCAATCAAAGGCCAAAACACGTCCACATTTCCATGGAATCGCAAGCCATATGCAATATTTACATTTACTTGTCGTTTAACTTGATTTGTTAACATGTCACAGATTGGTTTATACATGGAATAATGACATGGAAAAAAGGGGAAGACAAATGGAGAATCATATCAAAAAATGTTATCGACAATCTTCTATGATTCTTTGAGAACTTGGTTATGGCTTTGGTGTACCCTATCTGGCTTATTTATGTAACGAAGTAAATCGTATGTAGACATTGCGCACATTTTAATAGTCATAAACAGGATCTTAATATTTTATGTCACGGTTGCCATCAGCGACAACTAGCAGGGAATGCCAAACTGCCAACGGCACTGCGATTATGATCAACACCACATCCAAGTTTAACTGTTTTTCAATGTCCCTGCTTCAATTATTTATCGATAAAGAGGATAACTACATTAATCGAAAGAGGATGTCGTCAATTTGTACAAGTGATCAAAATCGACTGCTTCCCTTCAATAATAAATCAAATGAAAAGTACAGCTTCGTTATCAAATAAACGACATGGTCAAACAAAAGTTGTCATGACAACAAAATAGTGCTACCACAGTTTACTGTAATCTTCTTTAAATCTGAATAAGTTACCCTTTCCAAATTAATTCAAATATTGCCATTTAAAACTTAACAATGTATGACTTCTAGATCTTTTGTAACATGTTATAATTATCCATATTCATTATCCTGTCATAGTACAGTCCTGTTAGAATAATAATCACGGTACTTGCAATGTAGTAGACAACGTTAAAACCACCTGGCCTTGTTGCATTTTAACACAAAATTTGAAATAACAAACAAAGATGTTATCATCGGCTAATGAGCAATAATAAAAAAATAGACATTTATTTTATTTCTAAATGTTTTTCTACCACGCGTTGGAGACAATCCTATCAGGACTCACTGTTTGCACATGCAATGTTTGAAAAAACAACAATTAAAGCTCTAATGACCATGTTCGGATTAGCGTTAGTGGTTTTTATAATTACGAATATGGATTTTGATAATCCTTTGGGATTGCGAAAACCGGTCACGGTACTGAAACTGTGACTGTTCACAATCCGTAACAACAAAACATTGCACGGATTCTGATGAGTGTCAGCTACCGGACGGTGTCCAGGTTGATCTTAATTACCCGAGAGTGTTCCGAAGCGTGAATTTCATCAAATTCTGCTAAAACTACTTAGCGAAATCCACTAATTGCACAATGTAATTGAGTGATGCATGTTAGTGGTCTCTCCTGAAGCAGGCATCTTTGAGATTCTCGAAACTTGTGTCGACGCTTAATTAATATTAAGGGCGCATTTGCATTTGGCTAATTGCTCGATAAATTATTTAAATTCATATCTGGCCATTACAAGCGAATTAGCACGTCCTAAGTAAATATTTAAAGCACCATCTAAACGCTTAATGTTGGAAAATGCCTGCTTTGCGTGACTTCAGGAGCCATGCTTTTGAAATTGGGCGGCATACACTCGAAAAGCAAGTTTTTAATAAAGCACGACGTTAAGGTACGACTAACTATTAAAGGAGATGATAATAGTAATAAACTTTTGCACAAATTTCGTGCAGTTTTCATTAAAAAAAGATACGCAGCACTGAAATGGGCGCTTCATCATAAATTTTGTATTTACCTTTAGGGGATGATTATTGTGGGCTTGCATGCGATGCTATCGGGCAATAATTTATGCACAAAATGAATAAATAAACAGGTTGTGAGTGGAGCTTTTAGCACTTACGTGCTGGAAATAGGGAACTAAAAACGAATATAAAATGTATTTCATTTTGTACTTCTAGCTTGTAGACTGAAAAGATTATGTCGGAACCAAAATGGATGCCAAGGATTCGTAGGATTAATGCTGATCGTTGGTATTGTTACTACTGGCCTCATTGTTAACCTAGATGGCAGCCAAAGAGACGTAGTACCATCTATCACCCTCCTCCATCATTCTAAACCAAGATGACAACCAAAGAGACCTATAGAATCAATCGACAATCTATGATTTAGTTTGTAAATATTTTTGAACCAAGATGGCATCCAAGGAGAAGTAGGAATAATTTCAGTTGAACCAAGATGGCATCCAAGGAGACGTAGTAGCATCCGTGACCTTTCTCCATCATTCTAAGCCAAGATGACAACCAAAGATACCTTGAATCAATCGTGATTTTTGGTATAGCTTCTCAGTATTTCTGAACCAAGTTGACATTCAAGGAAAAGTAGGAATAATTTTAGTCTATGGCAGGTCTTGTCCATCATTCTAAACCTAGATGGCAGCCAATGAGATGTTGTAACATCGTGGCCCTCTCCATTATTCTAAGCCAAGATGACAACCAAACAGATCTAAAATCAATCGTGATCTACAATATAGCTATTCGAGATTTCTGAATCAAGATGGCAGCAAATGAGACATCTCCTAAATAACTATGAGTAAAGATCCTACAATATCTAGAAAATATTCAAATAAAGTAGGAATTTCCTTTATTGGCATGATGATATAATCTTGCATAATCTACCTGAAGCATTTGCAAGAAATTCCTAACATACACATTCCATTTCAAATTAGTTTTCTAGAACAATGAACAAAAATGTTTTATACAAAGTTTACAGATATATTGTGTTATAAATGCAGGAGAATTTTTAGAAGTTGTAATTGTCTTTATGACGATGTTCAGTTGCTACCAAGGGTTGAACAACCGCTCTTGTATTGATATTTCAAATCAGAGCAAATGCTCTTCTGGCTTTTCCTCCGAGGATCCCGTTCAACTTTATCGACAACACATGCATCTAGGCAGAAAAAAAAAATAATGCCATGTCCACGCCTCAAACGGATTTGATGGAAAAACGATTCCCTTCCATTTCCCGAGGTCTGCAGGGTGAAATCCGTGTGGAGAATGTCAGTTCGGAAATTTGGGCTCAATACGGATTTGATGATTTCTCGAAAACTGCATCTTTTCAGTAAACCAATTCTCGATTTGAAGGGCGAAAACTAAGCCTTGCCTGCGCGATCTCCCCCCGCAGATCTGCGAATATGACCAGAATTCGAAATGGGCACTCCGGTGTTCGCTCTCGAAAACGAATCATTTGCATACGAAACAAATGCAGGGGAAAGCCAGCTGCGATACAATGAATGCCAAATTCTATGGTAAAAAACTTCTTTTTTTAAAACCATATACTCAAAATAGGAAAAGAAAGGAAAAGATAAATAAGCGTGTGTTGGAATATCAAACTAGAAACAGATTTTTTTTGGAGTGTGAAACACGACTGATCCGAGTGCTGTTCATATGTCCACGCATCCAAAACTTGCCCTAAGCATCTGACAATATCTACAAAGATAACTTTGAGAATTTGTTAAAACATGGACGTCCATCTTGATCAACTTATAACCTACTCGACATGACGCACTAAAATCTTAAAATCACTTCAGAATTATTTTTAAATCAATTTCTCTGCGTGTTGAACGCTGGTCCAGAGTTATATACTTCCAAAAAGTGATAAAAGTTTACCTATTTATTAATATTTGTGACAGGTGGGCCTGGGAAATCAATTTGTTTTGGAATCTGCTAGATTTTAAAGAAAGAAAGAATTTATAATGCACAATTACAGTAAATACAAAATCATATATGGCGCAGTAAAGAAAAGGAATAATGTTAAACTCCATAACAAATGTTATTTGTTAAATCAAACAGCTGAATTACTAAATAATGATGAACTACATTCTAGTGGTGCGGAATTTAAAGGAAATTGCGAATAGATTTGATTTTGATTAAAAATGAAGGCATCGTCAAGCATTTGTGCACACTGAATTGTAGCATGAAGCTAGATTATTTTCCAATTCATGTTTTCATCAAGAATGATAAATCTCATTATGAACATATGTTTGGCCTGCGGATCCATAACACTTGAAACTCAATCCTACACCCCGATAACTCGGGGTATTTGACGGTTCCTTGTTTATAACAACAAAGGTCAACAGCTGTATAGTTCAACAACCAAACATCCCTTCCCATGGATTTCTTCCCTCTCTAAATGGTTATTAATTCCCACGTTAGAGGAATGAAACTGAGCTATCTGACTGCAGTAACCTAATATTATCATCATTATATTCTCATAGGAAATACAATTTTCTTGTTTAGGATCAGGCCTTGTCTAAGCAACAATTGGAAAATCAGATTCACACAGTCATGTAAAAAATGTATGGTTTGCATATCATCATATCATTAAAGCATTAATGACAACTCGTCATTAAGCAAGTCTGTTTAGCACAATTCAATAATAGCTGTATTTATATAAATATTATTATTATTTTTATCATTACTACTACTTACTTTATTGCTTTATACATTTTGTAGAAGAGTTTTAACGTTTTTTGTGCCATAAGTTCATACAGAAAACCTTTTTTTCCCTAGTTCAAATGTATTTACATTTGCCCTGAGGGAATCGCTTTATTTGTGAATTAACCAGTTTTTTTAAATGAAGGAATGCTTTATTAGATTGCACCAATACTGTAACTACAATGTTAAACCACATTAAATGAGTTGTAAGCATTTCCACAAGAGTATGCAGTTTATAATAGTTTCAAGTCAAACATGCCAGATGAGTTTCTATTTGGCATGTCTTACACAAAAAATATTTTAGCCATATCAAAGTTATATATTAACTGTTGCGGTGAAATGTCAGTGTACTGATGTCATATACCGTCTTCATAGGAGGTAATATACAGCATCCTTGCAGAGAAATAAACACAATACCTCGTATAACGCAGTTTCTTTTCTACGTCAGAAGTAAATTAGATTTGCAAAATGTCAATAGAGTTGTTCCTCCTACACTAATTTTACTCGAAAAATCACGAAGTTAAGCATTTTGCATAATAGATGAGGAGGAGAAGAAGATCGCTGTCGGGCTTTGTGATGCCAAGTTTGCTGCAACAAAAACGAGTTCACGTTGTTCTCCACCAAATGAAATCATCGATAATTGAAAATAAAAGAGAAAAGAAAATGGGGATTTGGGCTCCGCAAGCAACGCCATCAAAACTCTTTATATGGCAATCTCATCAGGTTTGGAAGCCTTCACAGATTGGTTTACAGATATGCAAATTTATGAGAAAAAAAACTGCAGCTGGAAGGGCATCAAGATAATAAGAAAAACAAAGATATTCGGTCCTAGCTTAAAATAAGATTTTTCATACCGTTATATATAAAAAAATATACACAAAAAATACTTATTAACTGAAGTGAATCAGGTCACGAGACTTATATTAACGAAAATGGAAAATCCCTTGATTATAGAAAATTGCTGTTATCTATATAAGCTTTTATAAAATTGATTCCTACATAAATCAGCAATAGTCAAAAGTTAGTTTGAACTTTCTAAACAATACAAACTTTACTAAATTTAATTAAAGATACCATTGTACAGGTATATTCAGGATTGAGCATTCTATGACATTACGGTGGTTTCTGTTTTTTTATAGTAACCAATAAGCTAGTTATTCTGTGTATTTACTAATGAATAGAAGAGAGTAAAATCATAGAGTAAGCTGAAGGGGATTTACTTTAATTATCCTATTAATGATTCCAAAACAGAAATTATAATAACTTCGTTAAAAATGAAAGTTGAACAAATCCCTCATCCTTCCAGACTAATAAGGGGGTATTGTTCTATTGCATCTTCTAATTTTACTAGACAGTTTGACGAATTTTGCAAGATCAAGACACATACGCTTGTGAAAAATCAAAAGAAAAAAGGTCAATACTAACTCTTGAAAACTCGCATTAATGTAGTGCAGATTTATAGCATTGTGGGCAAGGGCCTATTTGTCACGAATAATAGTAGAAGTTTATTTATCTTCCAAAGCATTCAATGAATAACTGCGGAAATATTTCATGTCACTGCTTTTGTTGGAAAGTAGTGGCCTGCTGCTTGCATGGATTTCGGGTCAACTGAAATCGATAGGAGTTTTAAAAGGAAGGAGTTTGTATGACACACAAAAAAGGTTTCAAACATGATTGGTCAATCGTAGCAAAAAGGATGCAGTATTCCAATTGTTCAGATTGAATGAATCAACCTTACCAAATCTTAGTTAACCACCTCATGAGTTTGATTGATTGTTAACATTCATTAAATTGCCTTACAGAAACGTAAAACACTTACAATTCTCACGTGCATATTCATCAATTTATTTGACATGAAGAGCAACTACTGAGATTTAATTAAGATCCATGTTAAACAACATATTAACCTGGCATAATGCATAATTGCAATAAATCTTTAAATTTAAAAATATTAAAAACGAGCCAGGAAATTCTTTATTTACTCAAGATTTCAAAATTACAAAGATTCAATATAAGAGTCTAATTAAAAAATTAGCATTTCAGAGATTCAATATGGGTAAAGCAAGATTCAGACAGATTTATAGTCAAAGATTGTAAAGTTATGATATTACTGTGTATGGTATTAGTAAAAGTATGTTCAATGGAAATATTTGAACAATAATTAAACCAATAGGAATGATCAAGTAACTAATAATTCCTATTTTAATCTACCAAATTAGATATTTAAGTAAGCGAAATTAAAAAGCTAAAAGCCCAGATATGGACGCAAGACTATCAAGAGGGCATTTAAACGAAGCGCCATTATAAAATGCGTAAAGACGCTTCATTTAAATGCCACCGGAAGGTGTCAATTCATTGTTTTCGCGCTAAAAAGAATTAGGCGAATTGGAGGAATTTGGCTAATTGGAAGAATTTTGCGCGGGCATGCAAATTACACACACATTGTTCATGGCTCATGCAGTTTGGTTTTTCAATCCAGCCGATTTTCTTCGCAGGTAGGACACAGTTTTATTTATTTTAGAACAATTCTATACAATTCAGATTGCCACTTAAGATTTTACTCTTGCCAAACTGATATAATCAGAATTGTGTAACTAAATTCGTCATCAGTCATTAAGTGAATCCAAAATGAAATATTGACAGGGTTAAGAATCTCCCATTGAGGAACCTCTTCGTCGGTTATAAGGCCATACCAAGAAGCATTATCTAAAATTGAAATGCCTGGCTTCATGCATTGATGAACAATGGGCTGATGACAGTTGTGATTCTCATTTCCAACTAGCAGTCGGTTCGTTTATAATTACATTTTCAGCAAAAATGCAATATTGATTCTCTAACCCCGCACATGGCCATCAATTAATGCTCCATGCCTGCGAGTAGGTCAACATAACAGATCCATCTGCAAAGATATATGGATTATTAAGATACCATTTGCGCTTGCAGAGGCCTCTGCGTAATTTCATTACGGTAACGTAAATCCATTAAATCCATTAACATGCAATAGGCGTGAGGCAAGGAATCGTTACATGCTGGCAATTTTGCGCAGTCACAATGCAACAACAAAATGAGTCTAACTTGGGTTGGATCTGACAGACGTGCAACTTAAGAACTGAGAAACTATAACAATGGGGCTTCGAAGACTGGTTTTGTCCAAGAAAAAAAAAATGAGATAAGGTAAACTATTCCTAGTCCTATTATGAGAATATCAGTTTGTCATAAGAAAAAAAAGAAGAAATTCTTTAGAAGCAAGAAAAGTGGAAGTTCTGTAATGTTGAACAATGTAATGCTGTGAGCAGATATGTGTAACAGCATCTTCCAAGATCCATAAAAAGAAAGAACATATATTTATTCATTATGAAGTAAATGCAGTAGTCATCCATTATTCATTGTAGATGGCTGTTATTCAAAAATAAGCAAGACAGGTAGAATAGTACAACAAAAGGATTATGTCAGTAATGATGTGTCAAAGCAAAACTGGCAGTACACGTAAGGAAAGAAGATGAAAGTATTGATTTGATTGAAGACTAAGTAATCCGAATTCAACAAGTTTTATAACACTTTATGAAACGCTTCGTTGTCAATATCATTGCAATACTTGTCATCAATGAACTAATAAGCAATTAAGTTGGATCATCCACTTAAAATCAAATCTGACAAGCCAAGCCAAACTTCTGCATGTTGACCATGTCTAGGGCAACCTGAAGCATTTTTAATTCAATCTCAGATATACACCTCAAATTGCCTTACAGGCTCAGACACCATGGATACTGAAATCCATATTCAGAATCCATACATTAAACTTGGGTAGCAGAGACCAAAATATTGCCATATGCAGTATATTTCATTATGCCGAATCTTATTTCCTTATTAAGTACCTTAAGATATGATAGCCACTAGATATATTCTAGAACACGTTCAACCTACATTTCTTTCAAAGGTTCGCATTTTCTTTTTTTCAACAAAGAAATCCAATTAATAACGCTCACGTTATGTGATCAACAAAGCTTTGCAGCAAAAAATATATATATCTTCATGGTTTTGATATTAATTGGTACTTTAAGGATGCTTGCTGCATTGGAATAGTCACGTATGGCGAATCTCCCCACAAACAATTTTTCTGTTCATATTTCAAATCAAATTACACATTGAAAAGAAGACGTTTAACTTATTGTTACACGAGTTACCAGTGCTGTCTTCATGACCAATGAAGCACTACTGGCACTAAAGAAGTTATTTCCAAATTACAGAATTTCAAGATTCAGCAGTGCAATTATCTACAAGTTGTATTTCAAATTGGAGGAAGTGAATCATCTTTTGTAATTCTACAAAGTCATTCAGTATGCCCGAATGAACTGCATATAAAGTACTATTGACAATTCACTCTTGTTAATCTTGAATATAAATGACTTGCAATTCCAGTCCCTAATCCTCGCATTTTCATTTCTGGTCATCATTATAGTGTTCAGTTGTTTCGAACCTTACATCCAGCGCCGTAACTATCGGGTAGCAAAAGCAAGCAATGCTTAGGGGCCTCACGCTTGAGGGGGCTTCCCGAGTGCCCTTTGGGTTCCTATTTCTACTTTTTGACGTAGGACGAGTGGACTACGTCTTTGTTTTCGGTATAGGGTGTAAGTTCATTATCTGTGGCAGTGTGTGGCT
>JAQGAE010004029.1:0-13471 GCA_034696685.1 Julus scandinavius
TCAGTATTTGAATGACCATATTCAGCCTTTGAACGAGCATACTCAGCCTTTAAATGACCATTTTCATCCTTTGAATGACCATATTCAGTATTTGAATGGCCATATTCAGCCCTTGAATGATCATACTCAGCCTTTAAATGACCATTTTCAGCCTTTGAATGACCATATTCAGTATTTGAATGACCATATTCAGCCTTTGAACGACCATACTCAGCCTTTAAATGACCATTTTCAGCCTTTGAATGACCATATTCAGTATTTGAATGACCATTTTCAGCCTTTGAATGACCATACTCAGCCTTTAAATGACCATTTTCAGCCTTTGAATGGCCATTCTCAGTTTTTAAATGACCATTTTCAGCCTTTGAACGACCATACTCAGCCTTTAAATGACCATTTTCAGCCTTTGAATGACCATATTCAGTATTTGTATGACCATATTCAGCCTTTGAATGGCCATGCTCAGTCTTTCTTTGAATTCGACCTTATTCAGCCATATTCAGGCTGTAAATGGCCATATTCAACCTTTGAGTGGCTATGCCCAGCCTTTGAATGACATATTCAGTCTTTGAATGGCCATATTAAGCCTTTGAATGGCCTTTTTCTGCCTTTGAATGGCTATTTTAAGCCTTTGAATGGCTATTTTTAGCCTTTGAATGAACATATTCAGTCTTTAAATGGCCATATTCAGCCTATGAATGTTCATTTAAAGTCCTTAAATGCAGCCATATATAACCATTTATCCGTACTGTATCCAAGCGTGCACTATATTTATTCTTTGAATGGCCATTTATTGCCATATAGCCATCAACAAATAAGAAAAAAGCATGCATATCAAGACAAAGAACGTTATGGATGTTTTTGCAAAAAAAAAACAACAATATGCTGCATATCTGGATCTTGCTTCTACTATACCCTGGGGCGTACTGAAGTTTTGAAAAACTTTCGTGTTCTGCAACAACTATGCAAGGAACGCTTTTTTTGATAAACTGAATTATTCGCTGCGAAATTGACGTCCATGAATAGAAATATTAAATTAAGTTTAGGTTCAATACTTTCAACTTTTGCAACAATTCATTGCTTTTACGCAGATCCAACGCGAAAAACGTCTCTGCCAATAAAAACGCCTAGCACTAACAATAGCGAAAAATGCACATCTGCAATGCTAAAAGTCGTCTTCAGGAGAGAAAAAAAGCTAAAAGGTTAGTAAAATCTAGAGATTTCTAAAGGTATCTTTGTTCATAGTTATGTATAGATTTTTCCTACACTTCCAGAAGCAACGAAAGAAATCAATATGCAAAATATATATACCGTGCAGACAAATTCATCTTTGCCAAAACGACATTCTGAAGGGATTTTTTAAATTTATGGGGAACCGCGCAATTCGATGGAAGGGACAGAAATAAAATCAGTTGGCCACATCAATTGCCCACCAAGAAACAAATAGGAATGAAGTTAGAGATGAAGAACCTTGTTTCTCATGACTTTAATCGCAATTGTGATTAATAGCCATCATAGCTCTTTCATCCGAGAAATTGGCTGTAAAATGTTACGACCCAAGTCATCACCAAGAATTCCTATTCGAGTATAAACTGCTAGCAATATGGTGCAAAACACAATCAATTTTCGGATAAAAACCGCCAGGATCTAAGTAACATTTTCTCATTTTGTGACTAAATTGGTGTTCATAAAATTGAAATATTTTTTATAACAGGAATTGCTCTTCTGTAAATAAACTTTTATTATAACAAGCAACATTTCCAAGATGACGCATTTCAGTAGTTCGGCGATGCTTGATTGTGTAATCACGGATCAAATTAAGAAATTTTACTACGAAACATGACATTTAACAATCTTGATCATAGAATCTTAGATGCTGCATTCGCAGCATCTAAGATTGTCAACAGCAGAATGTCAACTTTTTGTTCTTAAATTTTATAATTATAAAAATTCTTTTAATCGTTTATCCACTGATGTTGTTAGATTTTAACTACGACCATTTGTTGACGGAAATCCAGATAATAATTTGGGATCTGCAACACAGGACAAAATGTCAAATTAGGAAAAGGAAGAGAATGGGCTTCATTTACAATTGTTTAAGGTGAATCACAACCCTATCACTTTCAATGGGTGAAATTTTAAAATACAATTCCAGCCAAACCAAAAGAGATTAAATAAAAATAAAAATTGTTTAAAACAGCTTGATAAATCAGCAATGGTATCACTTTTTCGGGTTTCAATTTGAAATGGTACATTTTTTAAATTTAATAAACAAATTTGAAAAATGTCTGTTAATTTGCCTTCTCATGCTGCCACCTGCTGGCAGAATGTGCTAACAAACAAGTGCTAGCTGATATGTAAAACATGTCTGAATAAATAATTCAAGTGTTTAAAAGTATTAAAAGCATGATTTTTATGTTCTAAGATTTTTTAAAGTTTGGGGTCTTTTTGGGACACCATGATAATGGTTATGTATTCACTAAATGACAATAATGGTTGAGGGTTAAAGAAAAAAAGAAAAAGAAAATTATTTGTATTTTCAGTGCAATGAAACATTAAAATCATGTATTTCCCGTACATTCCAATACATTGAACTTGTTAATACAGAGCTTTTGCATAGCTACCAAAAAAACTCATTCCGGAAAATCCCTGTTTGCCAGTGACCAACATACATTCAATGCAGTGCTGCAGGTCCGCACCAAGTGATATACAAAGAACCAAAACATCTAGTGGGTTCTGTAAATCATAATCACATAGACCCTGTACAAAGCACATGTGTTTTTGCAATGATTCTTATGACAACAGTTTTAAATGTTTCAATGTTATGCCCTCGCAACAAAAACATTTAGCTGCAGAAATTTTGTAGAAGGCCATATCACATAACAATCCAAGTAGGTTGATTCTTTGTTTTGGCGATACATTGCAAAATGCACAATCAAAAAGTGTCAACTCACATGAAGTAATCTCTTCAGGTACATTGCAGGTAGTGATGTCCATGTTAGCTTGAAGACATACCAGTTATGAATGCAGATTGTGAAAATGCTGAATCACAATGGGACATATCCACTTGAGTGTACTGCTTGAATGCACCAGTGGAGGTTTGTTGCAATGCATGCACATTCCATGAGTACCCATAATGGTGAAACACTGCCACAAACTCTGCATGTCAGTAAGTCATGTCTGTACATGCATCACAATCTTCAGAGAAAGTTTGAACAGGTCAGGGGTTGTAAATATTTGCTTTCCAGTAGAATCTTTAGGTTTCACAACAGCACCAACACTTTCTTTATCATTAGGTTCATTATATTCATTGCTAGCATAATGAAAATAAGGTTAAGGACGAAACAAGGCAGAAAATTTGTTAAGGGCAGTTAACAGCATACCCAAGTGTGACAGAAATGCTCCACTCCCTAAATTGGGACACATTGAAGTCTAGACGTAAAAAGTTATCTATGGGGTTATTCAAATGTGTTAATCTCTCTCTTAATTCCCATCTTGTTTCCCATATATTAACGCCTAACAACCACTCTAGGAGTAGACAAAATCACTCCAGTCCTTTGACCAAGCTTTGTGCCAAGACGGATGCTTACTATTGGTCCTTTTTTTGCATGCGATTAATGGAATAGCTTACCTGGCGATTCTTATGATTTAGTTCAAATTCAATTTAACAATGATGACTAAGTCGCTGCTGAAGTAGGAGCATTCTCCTGAATTTGGGTACGACCCCCCTACCTATGGCATTTATTTGCTGACTGCAGGGTACTAAGTTGAATTGAATTGAAAATGCAGGCAACACGGAGTATTTCACCATATAATGTCTGTTGACCTGTTCTGTACTGCAACTGTACTGGCATGAAACATGCATCATACCTATCAGCCAATAAAAGAAAGGCTACAAGGACCAGCATACTGACTGTTCTTGACTGGAAATGGCTGCAGAAGGTGGCAAACCATATATCATGTCTGTAGGAAAATGCATGATGTCATTAAAGAAACGGCATTACAGCAATGACACGTCTTTCACATGTCTATACTTGTGCCTGCACCTGCCTGTTGAATCAGACTGACATACAAGTCTGGACATGAAATACATCATGTAAATAAACCAAACCACTAAGGGAAATTGGGTCAGGGGTGTACTGAATGCAATATTCCAAAGAGAAAGGATAGAATGTGCAAGCATCGGTATAGAGGGATAAAGGATGGTCCGCAATGCAGCACATACTTCAGCTCAGTAGCCACGTGCTCTTCAACCATAATCATAATGACACACCATTTAAAAAGTAGTTGGCTGGAAAAGCACCCATAAAACAGGCTATTGTGGACATGCCACCTTTTATGATTATTATAAGTTGATGGACATCCATGTTGTTCACTTGCCAATGTCAAACAGAACACTGCAAATCATGTCCATCTGCTTCAAGTTTTAGAATTCATCTAGAAGGACAATGTTGATGGTATGAAGCAGAGGGAAAGCAAATTTGATTTCAAGATGTAAATTTCCATTTTTAACAGGTTCGTACACTTTTCCACCTGCCAGATCCTCTTAAAAGTTAAATGCTCATAGAGTCTAACCCTTTATATATTTATCACGCTGAATGATTATTCCTTTATCAGCATGAATTCCTCTTTTAATGCTTCCTCTTTTTATGGAATCATGCTTTAATGCTTCAAGCAGCAGTTGCATACCATTAATGAACACATTGAAATAGTTGACTTAATTTGTCCATTCAACCACAGTGGTTGCATTCATGGTTGATTCCTTAGGCTGTGACATTTATAACCTATGAAAAGTTACACATGAATACTCATAGCCATGCGATTTACTTGCTTAACTACACTAAATATAATTTTTGCATTTCACAAAAATTTGCATGACAAACATCAATTATTCAGCAAAGTTTCAACTAGCATAACCACATGCATGTATAACATGCATTTCATTAGATTTAGTTACAGCTACTTATTGCTTAAAATTTAAAAATCTTTATCTGTTTATTTTTAAACATCTAAAATTTATATAAATTTGCTTAAGATGGCACATGACATTGCTATTTGCATCAGTAGAAAATGGCTGACTTCTGCAATTTACTTGTTTAACTACATATTTACAGCTACATAATTATCTATAAATTTTAAAAAAAATTAAATCGATATAAATGTGCTTACTTTTATATGTCTTGTCTTTTTACTGAACTGCCTGATGACACTTAAAAACTTTTTACTATGCGGCCTAAGAACACTGGAAATTTTCTCAATCTTTGAGCTGTACCACACATCATAACACCTTTCTTGAGACTGTTACCCTCATCTAATTTGTTGCCTCCTTATAGGACCCAAGACCAGGGCTCTAAGTTGAAAGGTTCCCGAATATAGGGTCCTAGAATAACAATGTGCCGTCCACATGTGGTTAGTGTATTTTTATCGAAATTGTTTCAACAATCCATTGACTCTGGCAGCCCTCTAGATGAATGTAAATATGCGAATATCTGCTCAATTTTTAAGCCAGGCTGGTTCGAAGAACCCAAACAACTATCGACCCAACTCCCTCACTTCAGTAGTTGTTAAATTGCTGGAACATTATTTATTTGAGGGTAATGGATCACCTTAATCAGGAAAGATTAATAGTTGATAATCAGCATGGATTCAGAAAGGGACATTCTTGTGAAATGCAACTGGCCCCGTTTATTCACGACATCCAAATTTCATTGAACAATCGTTGTTGTGGATCGAGAGCTCCTAGCAGGATAGGAATTCCAAATCTTACCTTGAATAATGTCCTTACAATATCAAAACTTGTTTTACTTTTTAAAAACGTTTACTTAAGTGAAATTTCAGATGAACAATGCAAAAAACGTCTTCACTTTAAAAAAAAACGATCTTTTATCTCTCCCCTTTCAGAACAGTCTGAATTGGAATTGTAACAGTTTTTTTTAAATCAAATCGAAAAAGAACTTTTGCATGAGCAGCCTTCACATGCAAAAGTTCTAAACTACATTTTAACAATAATGCCGTATTCCCACTTAGCCGAGAACCGAGAACCAACGTTGTTGACATCAGAATCTCAGTTGCCGAAAAAAGTTGACCGGTTCACACTTAGCCGATTAGGCTTAAATTAAATTGGTTCCCAGATGAAGGAATCCCACAACTATTCCATTACAAAACCAGCATTTTACATTTTAATTATTCAATAACAGCAACACATTACAAATTTAAAAGTTTAATTCGTTAATTTCAACAGAAGTTTTCAATACCCAAGTGCCGAGCTCCGAAGTTACAAACCTTTGTATTATGGGTTCGCCTCACGTTGACTTTCTCTTGACGTTGTTTTACAACATCCAAAAAACTTCTGGACATATAATCATTCAAAGTTGATCACAATATATCAAGTCTGGTTACTAGGTATCCTTCCTCGGTAGCTGTCTGCTAGAAAAAGCTCAACTAACTGAGCTTCCAAATGGGAGGGAATTTGGGAGGGGCTTAAGTTCGACCGAAAAATGAAACGTCAAAGTGCGCATGCTCAGACCCTAACTTCTCGTTTAGCTGTTTGGTTTCGGTCAAGTGGGAATCAGGCATAAATCCCAGCAACATTCTCCCCCTGGTGTATTATTCTCATGATTTAGTTCAAATTCAATTTAAAAATGATGACTAAAGCCGGGTCTCCACCACGACGTACTTGTATGTATATACACGTTTTTTACAAACATATGCAAAAAAGTTTGCCCTCCGGGTTTGTTTCAGCCGCCTTTTTTAAATATATATAAATATCAAAATTGTACAGCTTTTAAAGACATTTAATAGATGTAAAATTTTGATATTTACATATATTTACAAAATGGCGGTTGAAACAAACCCGGCGGGCAAACGTTTTTGCATATGTTTGCAAATACCTGTGTATACGTACATGTACGTCTTGGTGTAGACCCGGCTTAAGTCGCTGGTGAAGTAGGCGCATTCTCCTCAAATTGGGTACAACCTCCCTACCATATGGAATTTATTTGATGACTGTAGCGAACTGAGTTGAATTTATTGAATTGAACATGGCAGCAAAATATCGTTTTCCTCTCTGACTTCATTTCCGGTCATGTCGCTACAAAATGGCATTTTTCTCCCCTCTGACATTATTTCCGGTTGTGTGGCTGATACGTCTTTTCCGGTTAAAATTCTCAACGAAGTCTATCCTCTAAGTGATATTGCACAATTTAATAACAACATTATCATGCATACAGGAGTGAACATTTCGTCTTAAGTGTTACAGGTCCCAGGTTGTTATTATGTAGATTTCCATTAACAAACGATCTTACTTAAAATCTAAAAACATCAGTGGATAGAGCACACATGACTTCCTATTTAACCCCATTAACAGAATTTTCATAACTATGAGATTTAAGAAAAAAATGGGGTGGCGAGGAATTCTGATCAACACTGTATATGCACGATGTTTTTCTGTAAACATCAAAATGAAGAGAACTATAGTTGTATTTGAAAATCAAAATGGTCAAAATATTATTGTGAACAATTATCATACATTTTTATCCACATCTACTTTATATGGAAACTACAGCTATTGGAGTATATTATGATAACGATGTTTTTTATATGAAAATTTATGTCTTAGTTTTTCATTATTTTTTAAAGTTAAGTGTGTACCATGAGCTGATGAATATATAAAAACACTTTTGTATTTTGTTCTTTTTAGTAAAACTTTTCCAGAATTTCATAGCTTTTTATATACCAAATTGAGGTTTGGTACCTTGTATTGCAAGGTTTTATAGCAGGTTCTGTGCAACAATTTAGGTCTATTGTTTAATTTGGTAAAATGCAGTTTTCAGCAACAACAAAATAAAAAGGAAATGCATACACAATAAACGTTCACACCGACAGGTTTTATGCAATTCAACATTTTATCCAAAGACTTACAAGCTAAAAATGCAAAATGTTTTGGCATCCCTAGTAAGTGCATCTCTCATGGCAAGTTCATTCTCCATGAATAAAATTAATCTTAAGGATGACTTCTCTGAGTGCATCCAATCGAAGTACATTTTATATAGAATGCAAGTCCTGAATAGAATTGCAATATTATTTAAAATATTGTTTTTTTTTCACAATTTGCAAACGTCTATGTCATTAAAGTTAAGATCAAGCTATACTTTCGTAAAAATGTCGAAAATATTTTCTTCAGAAAAATCTCCACTTTACAGTTTTCAACGATGACGAAATATTAAATTTACAGGAGTACAATAACGAATTTTCCGCTAATACCCGTACAAAAATGATGTGCAGAAAATGACCAGAAAAATATCCCAGTGCGTTTTCTGCAGAAACTATTATGAAGAAATTTGATACAATTCTGGCAATTTGTATTCCCAGAAAATAGTCTGCACAGCTTTCAACCAAATTTCTGCAGAATTTTAAAGATGCTTTAAACTTGCAGAAATACTCTAAACTATAATAAACACCTCTAATCTAATAAACCCCTTCTAAAATAATAAACATCTCTAATCTAATAAACCCCTCTAATCTAATAAACCCCTCTAATCACATAATATTTAATAAATATGAGTATTTATAATCTTAATGGTAATAATGTCCCAGTATTAGCTGACCATATATCCCATTTCTAATGCTAAACTTCTAAGTAGTACGGGTGGCCGAGTGGGTTAGTCTGGTATTTGCAAGTTTCCGTGTTCGCTTCCCTCTGTGAACTATTTTTAAACAATACATTCTGCAGAAATGAGCATAATAGATTCTGCAGAAATGACTCTTGCAGAATTGGACACCATAATTCTGAAACATACTTTTCTGCAGAGATTTAGGACGCTGAATTCTGCAGAATTCTGAAAGTCATGTTTAGGACATTTCAGCTGCTGCCATATGAATTTGTACAAGAGGTTACTGTGCCTATTTCCGTCCATTAGAAGCAGCGAAATCAAGTTAATCAACTACTGTACAACTTTTCAAGGTGTTTTTCATCCCCTTTTATCCAGTTCGTCATTTTTCACATGAATTGATCCAAGCAGAAGCGAGATTGGAGTTCAGCTGGTTCGGACTCACTGACTGTCGTCAGATTTTTCTCATCAAACTTTCTACTTCACATATTCTGGTCTTATCTTGCTGCGGTTGACGGAGAGTGGAAATGAAATGACGCTGGGTTCAGGACTACGTTGGTCCTACAAAGCATTAAAAAAACCGGACTGAGGCATACACGTTGATATTTTATGATTCCCTCGCTCATTTCTCATTTCACCTTAAAAGAACCACTAAGGCGAAATGCACCGATGGGTACTGCGTCTCTCTCTCTCAACAATAAATCAACGGCTTTTTTCAGCGACCTTGCATTTCAAAGAAAATAAGCTGCATATGGTAAAAAAACCGAACAAAAACTGGCCTAAAGATGAGCAGTTGCTAAATACGCGAGTGGTAAAGCTGGAAAAAAACCCACCAAATTTAAAAAAATGTTACGAACAGGTTCCAGTGTTGGGCAGTAATTGAGTACATTGTGTAATTTGAATACAAAATGTAAAGAAGTAATTGAATTGTGAGGGTGATGCAGCTCACTTTGCAATGATTCGCGTAGAAAACAACGGCAACACGATTGGGACTTGAATTAATTTAATTATAAAAACTTATAGAAAACATTAAAAGGCACAACGTTGACACTTGCCTGCTAACTCGCAGGACTTTAGTAACAAAACCGTATCACAATAAAAGCGAGGCTGACCAGCATGGTCAGGCCCCTAAAACTGAACTGCCTTCTGCTGACCCAGGTTCCTTTTTTATATGATTTTCCACCCACCTGGTGGCAACCCGGTCAGCAGGAATGAAATCCCTTCTCGAACCTTCTGGACTCTTACATAATCACATTTTCCCGCCAATTACGTAATTACATGTACCTGCCTTATTGGCCAACATTCTACCCGCATTCCTATCATGCATGGGATATATTATAGGCGGGATCATCACAGAATACAAATGTATTCAAGAGACTCCACTGTATTTAAGAAAAAAAAGTGAGATGGAGGCGACTTTTGCTTCACCCTGTATAGAAACAGCCATATTTGCCACGATTACAGGTAACGATACTCCAGTGATTTGTGGATAATGGGCCAGCCACTTATTAGAACCAAATGAGAAAGAATCAACTAGTATAATGGAGTGTATAAGCAGCGCCTCGTTCATTTTACTTAAAATTTAAAGCTGTGTTTTAGAAATCCTAACTTTGACCATTTCTGAAACCGTGCATCTTTTATAGCTCCTTTTACAAGACCATCTTCCTCGAGCTGTATAAAACTGCGTCTTGTTATAAGTTTCATTAAACACTCTCTGGTGTTTATAGAAGACAGAAACAAGATCCTCTTATTGATTTTGCGCGCTCTGCACAGCACATCTGTCCAAACTGGACACACGATGGCTATGTGGCTAAGTGTTTGAATTAACTGAACAAGGACAGGCAACAGACAGGCTAACACGTGAAGATAAATAACAGTTAATTAAGTGTAATTTCAACATTAATGCATGGTTGAGTGTCCGGTAGGCGACCATCTTGTATTCAAGGGAACTAATTAGGATGTTCGACGCTATCGCTGAAATTATGCTTTTCAAAAAACTCAATCCGAACTTTCTATGTATGAACCATATTTCAAAGTTATTGATATCTATTTCGCCTATACATATTGGACCCCAATTATGCTACTTGGATGGTCAAATTAATCAGGTTAACATGCTTTTGGATGCTTGGATATATACTAGAAATATCTAGCTAATGAAACGCAGATTGTATTACAAACATAATTTGAAAGCAGACCTATGCTAACAAATTAATTGGATGTTAATATATACTTATAGGCACAAAAAGAAATGCATTTTATGTTACCAAGGTCTTTCGATAATGCTGCGGTGTATCTGGTTGACAACCAAATACTGCATACAGACAATGAGGCGATCCACATACATAAGTGTTCAGACTTTGAACTTGTAAGTTTAAATTTCGAGTGATAAGTTGAATTCCAACTCGAGTGCCAAGTTGTTATTAAATTTGAGTGTCAACTGGAATTTGAAGAACTAAGTTGAGTGCCAAGTAGCGGTATAACTGGGGTGTCACGTACACTGTCAAGTACAGTGTCAACTAGAGTTCCAAGTTGTGTACCAACATAAATTGCGTTTTTGCCTAAGAAAAATATCACTTTTAACCCAGAAAAATTGCCTTTTTACCTTAAGAAACATCGCACTTTTAGTGCGGACAGATCGGGTTTTTGTCATACAAATTGCACTTTTAACGCAGAAAAATTGTATTTCTAAATCAGAAAAATTGCACATTTAATGCAGAAAAATGGCACTTGTAATGCAGAAAAATAGCACTTTTAATGCAGAAAAATTGCCCTTTTAATAACTTAGAAAAATGGTGTATTTACCTTAGAAAATTGCGTTTTAATACTAAAAATATTCCATTTCTAGAGCAGAAAAATCACATTTTTAATACAAAAGTACAATTCCCCGTTTATATTTTGACAATTTAATTTGAAATTTGTAAAATGTCTTGTAATTCGGGGAGTTATCCCCAAGATAGATATTTGTTTATCTATATACACTTCAAAAACTGATGTCTTAACTTAAGACTCTTACTTGTAGACGAAATCAAGACTTTTTACGCTTCTTTTTTTATTTTAAATCAGAGACTTTAACTGTCCTGTTATAAAATAAGACAGTTTTTGTGTCTTAATTTAAAAATAAGATACTTTATGTGTCTTAAAAAAGACGCGTAGAATACCATTTCGTCTAAAAGAAATGACATATGAAAATGCCCATTTACAGTTCAGAATTGGAAAGATAATATATGACAAAAGCATTTATACCAAAGCCGTATATAATGGGGATATACAGGGTGGGCCAATAAAAAGTAAGTCAACTTTATAAAAATCATAAAAAGGTTATTTGCTAATGGAATTTAACAAAAAAATTGTACAAATATTGTTTTTCTCTTTACTTAAGAATTGACCTCGTCCACGTTCTTTTTTAATGACGTAATCATTCGAATTTGTCATTCAAAATGGCGTTCACTGAAGAAGACAGAACCGCGAAAGGTTTTTTGCATAAAACGAAAAATTACAGTGCTATAGGCAATTTTGAAAACTGTTTCCGGAGATAGGTGCTAACTTTGAGCACAAATTGAAATAGGAAATTTTTTGTATCCTATTTAAGTACACATGTATAAATTTTCAATAAATTCCATTAACAAGTAACCATTTTATGATTTTTATAAATTTGGCTTACTTTTTATTGGCCCACCCTGTATACAAGGCTTTGGTATAAATGCTTTTAACATATCAGCTCTCCAGTCCTAGATAACGAAAAGAATCTTGAAATAATTTTATAAAGCATTTAAACATTACTATAGCACTTAGAAATTTCCCAACCTATACTTCCCTCATAAAAAACAGCATTGTAGCAATGAAAAGATAAAACGATAGTGTAACCACTGCAGACAAGCGTAGTTGCCACCGTTACCAGAATATCAATTTACGATGTTTTCACCATATAAAATGTACGTTTTGATCACCCATATTTTCAGACAAGTTTACCTCCCACCTCCAATTATATCCAAACATATTCCATTCTCACGCCTTTCCAACATAGAATTCTTTATCGCATTTTCCAACCATACAATTAAATACAGTGCATTGCGGCAGAGAAGCATAGTTCAAAATGCCCATTTATCGCTTCAGGATTGCTTCGGTTATCTTTCTTTACCTTTCCACTTTCAAAATGAAGGCAACAATGCAGAAAACGTATTTTCGGAGATAATGGGCCGTCATGAAATATTCATGACAATTCCGAATTTCATCTCCCTCTCTTTCACACCACACCCAGTGGCAGAAGATGGCTAAGGGTAATGAAGAATTATGAACTCGCTGTGCAAACCCCGTGTTAAAAAGCGGCAATTTGAAAACAAATATTTCGCTAACTGAAATAGATGGGACGAAAACGAGGAGTTAACAGAAATAAACGAGCTCATTTGAAACGAAACTTGGGATAAAATTAATGAACGCGAGGTCACGTTAGACCGTGATGAACGAATTTCTATAGACTCCAGGAAATGTTGTCAAAATCGAAATAATCACAATTTGTTCAAATTTGCGAGCATTGAAATTACGCTTGAGCAACAGTAGCGCTTTGTTCTTTTTTATTTATAAGAATTTGTTCATTCATCCGAGATGAATAGCTCGTGGACAATAGCATCAACTGCTATTCACCTTAACGCAAACTGAACACAAATGCCCAATCAAATTGTACTATACACTCAGTCATGCAAAATGTCCAATTGAAGATAGAATTACAGTGGATTCTCATTGATAAGAATATAAGGGGGAACAGAAAATTCTTCTTATAAGTGAATACTTCTTATAAGTGAATAAACCTCACTTATACGAATATGAGGGGGAACAGAACATTCTTCATATAAGTGAATACAATG
>JAQGAE010004030.1:0-13469 GCA_034696685.1 Julus scandinavius
TGGAATGGACTGTCTCAATACTTGTTACCATGGACTGTCTCAATACTTGTTACCATGGACTGTCTCAATACTTGTTGGAATGGACTGTCACAATACTTGTTGGAATGGACTGTCTCAATACTTGTTACCATGGACTGTCTCAATACTTGTTACCATGGACTGTCTCAATACTTGTTGGAATGGACTGTCACAATACTTGTTGGAATGGACTGTCTCAATACTTGTTACCATGGACTGTCTCAATACTTGTTACCATGGACTGTCTCAATACTTGTTGAAATGGACTGTCTCAATACTTGTTGAAATGGACTGTCTCAATACTTGTTGAAATAGACTGTCTCAATGCTTGTTGGAATGGACAGTCTCAATGCTTGTTGGAATGGACTGTCTCAATGCTTGTTGGAATGGACTGTCACGCTGCTTGTATGTAACACGATACACGTCAATACTAATACAATGGGTAAAAAATGCAAGAAGACAATTCAGTATTGCCAGTATTCCATTGTTTTGTACATAAGTACTGCCAGGACCAAAATCCATATCAAATGTTTTTTCGAGTTTTCTTTCTTGGTTAATTAATAATCAGTTCTTTAGTCCAATAAATGTGGAACAGGAAAAGTACAGAACGTGTATACCATACCAATCTGACATTAATTCCGAGTTTTTTTTTTTAATTAAACTAAAATTTTTAATCAGTTTCACGAAACTTAGATATACTTTAAAGTCACGCTTCGAATTTGCATTGACCCCGTTTAGATAAGTATTTATCATTTGAGTTGCAGGAATGTCACTCAATTCGATTTTTGAGCCTGTTTTAGATGCATTATTTGTGAGAAGAATGAATGCTAAACTCTCGTGTTATCTCGCGGATGTTTCTCGCATTTGCATCTTGGACACAATACAATGAATGACGTGTTTTCCCTCCCCATTAAATGTGCTAACCAAGATATCAAAACAATGCACAATAGAAAAACTAAAGACGTCTATCTACTTACATGTCCATGTGCTATTTTTTAATTAGGCAAAAACATCGCTCAATTACATATAGGTACCCTCATCCTCTAAAAATAACTACGGGTGATTACTAGATAGTCGAGGGCAACACAAAGTAGTGGGCATACCCGGATTATACAACTGCAATTATTATGAAACCACGCTATTCCGGATTCTTTCATGGCCAAAAACAGGAACAATACTTGTGGGCTTGAGTTTACACCCACGGTGACCCAGGGCAGTAAATTCGGTCGAGGCTTAAAGGTTAATGAAAATCTCGGACTGATAACATCTGTATTTGCTCAACTTTTTAATTTTCATACGAGGTGTGTACATAAAGTAATGAGACTGGCATCTGTCAACAATGGGGATGGGTGACTCGGAGGGACGGTAGATGAACACGTGATACGCCTTCAGTACGAGTTTGAACTTGTTACAGTCATTTGGTTGTCCCTAGCGATTTTTTTCGTGAAACAGTTTTTCCAAGTGCGTTCTAAAAATGAGTGACATCAATTTCGAGCAATGGTGTGCTATCAGGTTTTGATTCAGACTCGGGAACGGTGCAAACGGACATTTTTGCAAAACTTCAACAGGCCTACGGAGACGGTGTTTTGTCAAAGGCCCAGGTTTTTCGGTGGTTTAAGGCATTTTCAGAAGGATGAGAGTCGATTGAAGATCAACCACGTAGCGGAAGGCCTTCATCTTCAAGAACCGATGAAAATGTCGACAGAATCCGGGATCTGGCGCGTTCAGATCATCGGTTAATGGTTAGAATGATCGGGGAAGAGTTGAATTTCACTCACACCGCCATTTATCAGATTTTGACCAGTGAATTGGGGATGAGAAAAATCTGCGCAAAAATGGTTCCAAAAAATCTTTCGCAGGACTAGCTTTTAGCCAGAAAAAACATTCCTGTGGTTCCTCAGCCTCCTTATTCGCCTGACTCGAGTCCTCGTGACTTTTTCATCTTCCCGAGATTGAAAAATTAACTCGAGGGACGTCATTTTGGGACTCTCGGAAACATTGAAACGGCTGTAACCGGCCAGCTGAAGGCTATTCCAGTATCCGAGTTCCAGCACTGCTATGAGGATTGGAAGAACCGTCTCCAGCGCTGTGTGGCTTCCCGAGGAAGTTATTTTGAGGGAGATAATATTGAATTGTAACTTATTTTTTAAAAAATCGGTCTCATTACTTAATTTACACACTTTGTACATCTTTATTTACTCTTGTGTTCTGATACATTCTAATTCGTTTTCTTGGATTTTCTTGGAAGATCCTAGGATTGATCTGGTGGTTGCAACAGTCATTATGATTTGACCATGTGGTTAGTTCATTAATAAGATTGGTAAAATTGACATGTCAGATACATGAAGGGCGTTGTATTTTTCAAAATGTCTCTTAAATTCAGAGCAAAAAGCGGTTAAGGTGTTACTCCGGTGTAGGAGTAACGTTATTTTTACACGACTGTAATGGACAATTTTGGAAAAAAAAATCAAAAGTTCGGAAACAAATTACTTCGAAATAGTTCACATGACTCTTTTTGGCAGTAATTATTTTCTTTGGAAAAAATGCACCGTTTGTGAGACAACCAGACGCTATCTAATACAAAACTATTTAAAAATGGGTTTTATATGAAAACCTGTTCTTGTTTCTTAAAAATTAGGTTAACACTGAGCAGTCTTCATGCATGTTTCCCCATAGGCAACTGCAAAAATATGCAATAAAAATACGACTTTTGGTTGAAAATTGTGAAAAACTCACCTAGAAATTCAAAGAATTATTTGTTCCCCTGACGCATTTGTAAAAAACTGATTTACGTATGCCAAATTATGCATTTTTGGGGCTAGTAGCTTTAAATGTTGCAAATTAATTGGAACTTGAATTTTGGAATTTTGTTATGGGTAGTCCGCCATTTGTAAAGTATAATTTGGTCTTAAATATTTCATATATGACGTACGCTAAGACATTTATGCTGGAATCAAGTATCTTGGACGCGCGTCAGTAGTGCAGCTTTGCCCCGCCCATTTCAGGCAAACGGACGAATGGAATCACTGATTTTGCTAAAATGGGTGGAGCAAAGCCGGACGACTACCGCGCGTTGATGACACTTAATTCCATCATTAGATTTCTGTTGATACATGATATAGTAATTGTTCGTATACTGTCTAACAAAGAAGGCCAATTATGTACTAACTGCATTTCTCGGGTTCTATTTTGGCGTTCAAATACGTTGTATAGAAAGTAAAGTTGTCGATTATTTCAATTTATTTATGATGAGAATTGGCTAGGCTAGACAATAGACATGATGTGACTCAAACTGCAGACTTAAACCGCCATATGCTGACCACTATCTTGGAAAACATGAAGGTGTTGTTTTCAGTTTAGGATTCAGACAAGGACACCTTGTTTCTGTTTTAATTCGATGCATTGTGGCTCCTGAAAAATGTAGCCGAGTTACAGGTAATTAAAAAAATAAAAAAATGACCTAGTTAACGTTTGCAGTTAGGTTGAAAGTGATTGGCATGCTAAGTTTTTAGAGGTGGTTTTTTAAAACAGTTACGTAGTCGAGAGTTAATAAAAAAGAAGTTTTCAATTGGGAAATTATACGATGGAAAAAGACAATCTGAGATCATTTATTAAAAAAAAAATAATAATTAAAATTTTAATTAAGAACCATGCATTACATTTTCTTATTTTAAATAAAGTAATCCATTTTCCCAAAAACATAGCACTGTTGTTTTTTCAGTTTTATGTTTTGATGATAAACACATCCCGTAATTGCTGGAACAATTTGTATTGTTTGTAAAAAAAAAAAATTAGCGTTACAGGAATTAAGTATGATGCATGAAGAGGAAGTATTTCATTGTAAATAATGAGGTTTCATCTTCTTCCTTTTTATTCACTGGCATAGTTTTGTTTACAGTTTATGTAATACAAAGATATCTAGCTCTCATGTGCATGTTTTTATAAATGTTATTTTGAAACAATTGAAAACTTTCATGTTGATTTTTGAATTGGCGAGAGTTGTTTTCAGTTTCTTACTCGATTTCGAGTTTAACTGTTCCTACAATTATCTATTTAAATTCGTGCTGGCTGGCGTGTTGAAGGAATTCTACTTGATTTCTTTTGAAAATTGCCAGATATTTAAGGGGTTTTTAGAAAAACCTACAAGTGGCGAAGGACAACCACCCAACAATGTTTATTTTTGCTTCAAAGATTTTGCAGTTGTTGGAATTGAAACTATCATGGCCATGGCCTTAATCTATTTGTATTATTGTTTAATAGGTCAACAGATTTCGTGCGGTCATCCAGGCGCCCCTGCCAATGGTACTTTTGTCCCTAATGGAGCCACCTTCGCA
This sequence comes from Julus scandinavius, assembly GCA_034696685.1. NCBI lineage: Eukaryota > Metazoa > Arthropoda > Diplopoda > Julida > Julidae > Julus > Julus scandinavius. The sequence goes on from JAQGAE010004030.1 coordinate 4,353, forward strand.
CACAACTCCACAGTACGATACAGGTGCAACGATGGTTTCATTCTTTTCGGAAGTGAGGAACGTTCGTGTCTCTTCAATGGCACTTGGACGAGCGACATTCCCCTTTGTGGTAATCATTTCATTCATAAAGCTGAAATAAAGTGAAAGTAACATTACTTTAAAACTATTGGAATCGAGCAATTCACAAAAAATGCTTGTCTTGGTGTCCAGGAGCAGATTTGGGAGTGGGAGTCCACGGAGTGCAGATATTCTCATTTTGTAATAAGAAAATTTCCCCCCCAAATAAAGTTCTTTCCGGTTTGAGAACAGTTTTTTTTTGTCAAAACTTATTACATATTTATGATTTCTTGATAACTTATGTATTCATCAATGGCGTGCCATTCCTTGAAATTGAAATTTAAAGTTAGTGACCTGGTTTTTTTATTTTGAAGGGGCCTCCCCCTTTAGATATGTCATATTGAAAATTTATCAATTGTAGCCTAGATTTCAACAAAAAAAAAAAAAAAAATTGGTTACGACATGACATTCCTCAAAGTTTCTCAAAATTATGTTGAAGGTGTGATAAAAATTATGCAGCAGGTCTACAATGAGATTTGGGATAGCCCACCTCCAAGATGCATAGGTACGAGATTTGTTAAATTAGGGGCCTTCCCCTTCAGATAGATTATATTGAAAATTTATCAATTGTAGCCTAGATTTCCAAAAAAAAATAAAAAATTGGTTATGCCATGTCATTCCTCAAAGTTTCTCAAAATTATGTTGAAGGTGTGATTAAAATTATGCAGCAGGTCCTACAATAGTAACAAAACTTTCCATCTACAATTTTTGTAAAGCATTTGAGCAACGGTGAACCTCGGTTTTCAAAATTATGGATAACTAATAATTGCACTTATCTTTTGGTTTCGATTTCCAGATTCCAATGTGGCCAGAGACAAAACTGCAACGCAGTCCGGTCAATTCCGCCAGCAAAAGGCATCTTTGGCCATCGACGGTCAAGCTAACACATGCGCCTCAACGCCGAAAACGCCATCGGAACGCTGGTGGCAGTTAAGTCTTGCCAGGCCTCATCTGGTGTCTATGGTTGCCATTACAATAGGAATCGGAGTTTATCAGGATTTCTCCATTTACGTGGTCAGCACCGAGGGTGGGGATAACCGCATTGTCTATAATAGGTGTGGAAATTTCAGCGGAACATTCGGTGAGGACTTTATTTAAATATACGTTGCTCGATTCAGCGATTTTTATCAACTTGCTCTTGAATTCCCTTATTTTTAAAAATTCAGAATACAACATGGTGGAAATCCATTGCAACAATGGAACAGCCATCAAAGGAGAGTATGTCTTCATTCGTGATAATCGCCAGGGGGCATACCATCTGAGCCTATGTGAGGTAGAAGTATTTGCCGAAAAAGGTACGCTCTTGCTACAAACTGCTTTTTTTGAAAACTTTTTCACTGGTGGTAACGCTTTGACTTTGAATTTCCTAACAAAATAGAGGACCGTCCTTGTGGTCAGCCCGAACGTCCCCTTCGGTCAATTGTTCGACCTTACAACAAAACGGTTGCTCAATACAGCTGCGAAGAAGGGTTCAAACTGAACGTTTCCCCCTATTTAAATTGCATCGATGGAATTTGGGATAGCCCACCTCCGAGATGCATAGGTACGAGATTTCTTAAATTAACATTTGATAATTTAAGCGTTGAATTCTGTCATTTGGTGGGACACTTTCTTTGCAACGATTACAAATTTAAAATGTCAGCAGTACATATTTTATATCATTTTGCGTTTTAATTTGTTTTAAAATGACAACTTTTTTTTAAAAAAAATGTCACAATAATTTTTCATTAAAATTAGCCACATTGCGCTGTTCAGCCGTAGTACGGTAATTGAAGGTACCTAGTGACCGTTTGGCAACAAATTTTGACGTTTATCATGAAGGGGACACCTTTTGCACTGCTTTTCTCGACACGTTCCTTTACCGAGTTTTTACCCGCTTATTTTATTCTTTTTTGTGACCAGTTTTAATATGGCTATTTTTAATATCTTTGACCTTATTTGCATTTAGACGTGACTTGTTTAGCGCCCCCTGCGGTTCCCAACGCCAAATTAATTCCGACGTATGCAGAGTGGTTCCCGCCTCCAGACAAAACCCATTTCCCATTTGGAGCCATCTTAAATTACACATGCAATCCAGATTATGTCCAAGAGGGATTTAGCGCATTGGTTTGCTCGGCAAATGGCACCTGGACTGGAGTGCAACCAAAATGCTGGCGTGAGTCTCTACCAGTAGCGAGTGCACTCGTACACGATGCCTACTCGTCATGCAGTTGTTTTTAACCCACTTTTAATTCCAGCTACATCCTGCGGTTCACCTCCGATCATTGCAAATGCCACGGTACAGTTTTTAAACGTCTCTGCACCGACTGGTATAGGTGCTTTTGTTGAACTTCGCTGTCATCAGGGGCTTTATCCCTCGAGTCAGTCTATCGTTGGAGAATGTTCGGTAAATGGCACTTGGATTGGATTGGAAGCTGTATGCTTAGGTATTTTTCTCGTACAGTTTAAATTTGTCATTAGGCACTTGCACTTTCTGAATCGGATTGGATCAGAAGTTGTGGCAACTTATACAAGTTTGCCGAACTTTTGAAATTTATCTTATAAAAAACAACAAAAAAAAAGTACATCGCACTTTCCAAATTACTTTTATACTTTTTTATCACTTATATAACAAAAAAACAGATTTTTTTTACCCTATATTCCCCATGACTGAATGACCCCATTGTAAATGACCAGAAAGTGTTCCACCTATTGGCGAAAAAAAATTTTTTGTGGTTTTGCAGTGGTGCACGAATGCATTTTATTTTGATCGTAATTGCAACGATTTACTCACGAAATAGAATTGACCGGTGACCAGCTCGGTCAGGGTTATCAGCCGGCCACCGGCCCGATCGTGGCGGTTTTTGTAATTTTAATCCTCGCAACGCTCATCATTCTAGCTGTGATATATCTCCGCAAGCGGTATGCGATTTTTCATAGTCCATTGTTTGACAATTTCTTTTGAGTTTAGTTTTAAAAATGTTGCCATTTATTACTTCAGCGGCTACATGGACAAATATCTGAAGAGGAGCTCGACCACCGCTTCCCTGTTCACCGGCACCGTATCAACCATTGCAGGAAGCGCATCCGTAGCCATGGATCCGAAACCCAAACCGACAATCGTTCACGTGGACCACGACGCCCTTTACGACGACGTTTGGCCTTCGGACGAAGCCTTAGTCGGCGACAACAACAGCGCCCTCTATGCGGATGCCAGCAGTTGCGAGGATCTCGGTCCAGCAGGCGACGACTCGACCGATCGGATTTACGACCAACCGGATGGCTCCGACGATGCCGATCACGTTTACTATTCGCCTCTAGAAGGCGCCTTGGCGGCGGATGAAACTAACTTGGGTAATACCGAACGCTCGGAACTCCCACCTGCAGATGGCGCTGCGGAGAGTCTGCATACGATCGGCACCACCACGGCCAATGGCGACCATATTTACGAGCCACTGCGGCGCGCCACTAGTCCGAGTCTAGCCATTAGAAAACCAGTTTATGCCCAAGTGGATTTGACTAACAAGAAAAAGGGACGAGAAGACGATCTCGAGGGCCTCTCGGAAGAAACCGAGGAGAGAGCGCCACCCGATGGCGTTATTGCCTATGCAACCGCTTATGTGCCGCTAAGTGGGACCGATTCAACGCTGACTGCCACGAAAAGGCCGTTGCCACCTATCCCTAGCATTAATAGGCGAAGTTCGTCCGTCATGGTGGACAATGCCCTTTATGGGCAAGCTGCACAGAACGCGTGGGAGGTTTTGCCAAATGATGGAACTGCAGGACCTCAGGCTGTGCAAAGTGAGACGTGATATTGGCTCAACGTAAGCTCGTGTTTCACTGACTTTCCCAAGCCTTCATTTTTAGTTTCACATCAGTCTGAATCCCAGTGATTCTTGAATTTAAATCATAAACGCTTTAGTGATTTTGTGAATGCACTGCGTTGAAATCTTTCGAATTCCGCATGAACTCTTATCACTCGAACCGGTGCACAGCGATTATATCAAATCCGAGTAATTGATATTGTGAATTTTAATACCAAAATCATGAATTGTGTTTTTCTGATTATGACAATATTAGGTTTTAAGAATCATTTTATGCCAACGAGGCATGGTTTCGTTATAATTTCATGGAACCGAAATTTTAGGTCTTAACTTGAAATTTGATCTCGGGATGGCCTCTCGTTTTTATTTTTGTGTCTCTTAACTTTTAGACAAATCAGGTGAAAGGTTGCATCTTTGCAGCACCAATAGTACCAAATACATCCCATAATTAGCGAGATTTATGGTGTTTTATTACTCATATTTAAATATTTTAAAACGTTTTAGTTTAGTTTTTAAAATTTGGAACCAAATAAACTTTCTTCAAAAACTCAATTTTGATTTTGTCAAAATTTCCATTTGTTTGAGTTCTTGCCTACAAGTTCCTCATAAAAAACCATTGAATTTTGATAGTTACATAAAATTATGTCATAATTATTAGTTTTTTATTTGGAAATCTTGGAATTCTGGAAAATTTAACCAATACACGAAATGGATCAACTTCTGGTTAATCTGGAATTTTGACGATTTGAGCAGAACATGACTTAGCAGAACTTGATCGTATATAATTATGTAACTGTTCTGTTATTAATTTAAAGCAATTAATTTCGCTTCCTGGTTTGCATTCATCATACTCGTGATTTATAAGTCATGTAAGATAGAAAATCCCCATGCCATTTTTGTACCCTTATGGTAACGAGTAACTAAGTTTGAATGCAAGTTGGTCTCACTAACCCATGAAACGTTAAATAACGTCAGAAGTTTATTGAAATTCTAATGCTTTTTTGTGTAAATATTAGCAATTAGTGAGCACTTTTTATAACATTTGCACGGTCAGATGTATACATGCAGCTAAAAAATTTAGCTACAATAATATTAATATCGAGAAGTGTTTGAACTTGTCAAATAAAATTTGAAAGGTTTAATCGAAGATTGATTACTGGTATTTAGCAGATCATTTTCTTTGTACTTGCTAATTATGAACGCTTTGATATACTAAATATTTATTTTAAAAATAATTAAAAAAGGCGCCATTTTTAGAATGTCCCATGGAAGTCCCTGACATCATAGCCTCGTTTTCGATTTCGTTCCATTTTGGAATAATACTAATATCGAGAACTTGTCAAATAAAATTTGAAAGGTTTAATCTAAAATTGATTACTGTATTTAGCAGCTTATTTCCATTGCACTTGCTAATCATGAACGCTTTGAAATACTAAATATTTTTCAAAAATAATTTAAAAAAGGCGCCATTTTGAGAATGTCAGATGGAAGTCCCTGGCAAGTGACGTCATAGCCTCGTTTTCGATTTCGTTCCATTTTGGAATTTTAAATATGGCGTCTGATAAGATAAACGACAACAAGTGGCGTAGAAGCAGCTGATGTTGCAAGAAATAAGCTTTTGTAACAGATTTATTTCTACGAATTTGTAAAATGGTGGATTCACGGACGATATTGAGTGATTCGGAGGAAGAATTAACCGCGATTAAGCGACCTAAAAGCGAGAAAACGCGACCGTTTCTCGTGGTATTGACATTTCTGTCTGCAATCGGAGGATTTTTGTTCGGCTATGATACCGGAGTTGTGTCGGGTGCTATGTTATTAGTGCGAGATGAATTTCATTTGAATGATATCTGGCATGAAGCAATCGTTGGAGTCACCATAGGTTTCGCATGGATTTTTTCATTAATCGGAGGGTTCCTAACCGAAATATTCGGCAGAAAACCAGTCATCATCTTAGCCAGTTTTGTATTTGCTGTTGGAGCGGTTGTGATGGGTGTGAGTCCTACCAAAGAAGTACTCCTTGTTGGAAGAATAATTGTTGGCATTGGGATTGGTGAGCATATTAATTATATACTGTATACGGAAGTATGTGTGTGCTAAGTTTTAGCATGATTAACATCTGTTTTGTTTCAGCAACTGCAGCGTTATATTGCATAGGTATCCTATGTATCGAGGTTTCAAATTTATTTTCGTATTACTGTTACACATAATCGGTTTTATTATCTTGGAGGGAAGCAATTTGGAAATGCAATTTTGGATGCATTAATTTCAGAACTGAATTCGTTATGATTGACATTTTCTCCTGGGCGATCGATATCACCACGATCAGGAAACATGAGTTTCATTGATGAATTTGGATAAGATTAACAATATGATTGATGTACTGACTAGAGTTTAAACCATGGTGCAGTAGCTGAAATACAAGATAGCCTGGGGAAAAAACAACTAGAAAGGGAATTTCACTAATCAAAAATCATATAAAATCAATGAAGGGATTACAATTTCTTCCCCTATTTTTCTAGCATTCTCTAATCAGTTTCTACAAATTAAAGGTTAATCTGTTAGTGATTGCAAATGTTGGTAGATTGTGAGCCAAGATAATTAAATAATGACACTCAATTGGCCATTTAAGTGGTCTAATAATTAATATTGTCTGATAATTAAATTTTGATATAATATGATGAATACTTGCTCTGATGCCAACATTTTTTTTATTTTAAGCAAGCTTTGAATGCTGCAATTTTTCATTTTAAATTCACCTGATTTTGTGCAAAGTCGAAAGGCCTGTGTATTGTTTTGTATATTTGGTTTTCTGTCAATTCTGTCTTTCCTCATCAGGTCTAGTATCTTGTTCGGTGCCACTTTACATCGCTGAAGCCTCTTCATCCCTCTACAGGGGCAAATTGGTCTCTTTTTACGTCCTTATGATTGGTGGTGGACAGTTCATAGCCTCCCTATTGGCCGCTTTCTGCGCCACTGCAGATTCCCGCCACGGATGGAGGTAGTACACAGACTAGCACTCCATTGGCTGTTTTTGTAATGAAGCCCTTTTGCCCGATTAGTTGTCCTCATCATAGTGCTCTTTGTAAATGCATCGTCCAGGTTGTTTCATTACTTTTATTTTTGTTTTCACCATAATTATACTTAATTTAATTATTTTTAGTTAAGCATTGTACATTTTTGTTGATGAATGGACCCTTCTGATAGCAGAAAGTAATCGTTTGATATCTCATTATTCAAATTATTTTGAAATATTACTTTCACACAGCCCAAGTGTCACTGGCATTATCATTTTATATGCTCAGCATAAGTGGGATGAGAAAGGGTCTATTTGAGGGGTTCATTATTCTTGTGTTTGCTTTATTTTACTTTTATTTTTATCTTAATACCTAGCTAATTTCTCCTTTTTTTATTTTTTATTTTGTTTGCTTTCTTCTTTGGTCAAGGCTTATCTTCTATGACTGTTCCCATGTATATTGCTGAAGTGTCTACACCTGAAATTCGTGGATTTTTGGTTACAATGAATACTATTTTTGTGACTGGGGGACAGTTTATTGCTAGTATCATTTGCGGTGTCTTTAGTTCTGATACAGAGAATGGTTGGAGGTAAATTACCAGTGATGCTTTATTTTTGACAGTACATGATGTTAAATCTAGTCTGACAATATGCCCACCATTTCTCTACCACTGTTTATGAACAAGTGTATGTTTGAGTGGAGAGTGTTTGAGTGGTAAACTTTAAAAAATGCATATCTCCATTTAAACGTAACAGCCAGTTTTATACATGCACATGTAAAATGTAGTGAATAGGCCCTTTTCCACTATATCAACTGATCCAGTTTCTGATAGCAATTTAACTAGGGCAATATCATAATTTGAGCCAAAATTTTTAAAAATCGTTTATTTTTTATCTATATTTCCTGTAAAATTCTCACCTCTTTTTTTCCTTTATCATGTGTAGATACATGCTAGGGTTGTCTGGTATTCCTGCATTAATCCAATTTGTCGGATTCTTGGGAATGCCAGAATCGCCCCGTTGGCTCGTTAAAAAAGGCCAGCTGAGCCGAGCAACAGACATTTTAAACACGATTCGTGGATCAGAAGCCAACGTGGAGGCCGAAGTGGATGCTATCAGAAGAAGCTGTGAAGAAAACGAGGAAGGGGATTCTGTAAAAAGTATGTTCTGAAGACATAGCTGATCATCCTTAAATTGAATTTAATTTTAAAATTCGACTTCAGTCATAATACATTCTCGAAATTTCTGATTTGCATGCATGTTATACCTTTTTAGAATCTATTATTTTATTTGAAATCTTTCGAACACCATCCGTTCGTCGTGCTTTGATCCTTGGATGTGGCTTGCAAATGTTTCAACAACTAGCGGGGATTAACACGGTCATGTAAGCATTAATTGGCAGTGCGCATTATTTTCATTATAAAGGCGTTGGTTCGCCAACTAATTGGATTTACTTTTACATTTGCCTATTGAAGGTATTACAGTGCAATGATTGTACAAATGGCTGGCGTTAGCGATGACTCGACTGCTATTTGGCTATCTGCCGTTACAGCGGGCATTAATTTTGTGTGTACATTTCTGGGGCTTTACTTGGTTGAAAAACTTGGTCGACGTTCATTGACATTGGCCAGTTTAGGAGGTTTGTCAATAAGAACCTACACTTTTTAAAAAAAATGTAGTTAGAATTGAATAAAGTTTTGTTGTTTTGGTCTTATTTTCAGGCGTTGTTTTTAGTCTGATGTTTTTGGCTGCTGGCTTTCAACTGGCGACTGTTTTTTCTCCTTCATCTACATATTCAAGCGAAATGAATGCTTCTTCGCCCTGCTATTATTCGTAAGTAGCGATAATACTGTATTATCATTTTTTCCCCACAAAAATACTGAAATTGGCAATACTTCATGCCTATTTTACTTTTTGCACGTAAATTATTGTTAATCTGAAACAGGTTTGCTTATTATCTGGCCATTTTTTATTTTATAAAAAAATAACTACAGTGGAACCTCGCATAACGAGTATAATTCGTGTAAAATACGATAATGCGTTCCATGCCGAAAAAAATACTCAAAAATTGAAATTTTCAAAAAAAAAAGTACTCAAAATAACATTGTGTAACATTTATTCAAAGAAAAATACATATATTCCTACCTACATACATTCATACCTAATTCCTTTTTACTAGAA
>JAQGAE010004031.1:0-13465 GCA_034696685.1 Julus scandinavius
CTAACTGGGCAATTCCGCCTATGGGTACATTAACATAAATGGCTTGTATGGACCCATTCTACATGCCCACAACGTTTCGCAACATTGCGCTGAAACACCCTGTATAAAATGCCATATATAACAGTAGAACATCAATAATTGGACATAAATGTCTCCAAACATTCACATGATATAGGTATAATATAGTGCAGAACAAAATGGCTCTAAATACACAATCATTTTGCGCCTGCGGTGTTTCCGATACAGTTTAAGATACTTGTACATGTACAGCATTTATCTATGCATTTCCGCAAAGCTCTGCTGCTATGTATGAAAGGCAACAATCAGGGGCAGCTCGCATACGAGTGTCTCACCCCTAAATAATGGCTTTCCCTCAACACTAAGTTGCAATGAGTGAAAGGTAATCATCAGGGGGAAGCATGCATAAGATACTATAGCAAAAATTATGTTTTGAATAACATCACCTGCTCTATTTTCTGCTGGTTTTTAAACCTTCATAGGCTCACTGTATACCATTAGACCTAAAATTGTTGTGGCACAAAAAAACTATCTACAATTGTCACGACATTACATAGATTTTTTTCAAGAGTAATACTGTTTACAATTAGTATATAAAAAAGAAAATCTTAAATCCTCCGAAAAAATATCGGTACACCTGTTGGTCATTAACTACACTAGTGTGCCGCGGCACACTGGTTAAAAAACACCGTGTTCAGGAATACAATTGCGTCTTCTTAAACCCCTAGAAGCCGGTGGCAAAACGGTGTTTGTAATAGTCGTAACTTGTAGGTTGCACGTATACTATAATGTCTTCCGATCAATTTGCAAATGTCAATTATAAACGGGGTCAAATACACCGTAGCAACATCGTCATCGTCTAGGTTTTGGAAATTCCGTTGGGAAATTGAAAGTTTCTCGTGTCATTTGACTTTATTATGTTTTATGTTGTTTGCGCATCGTTTTGCATGTTTACGTAACGCTTTTCCTTTTTGTTTCCTTTAAATTCGGGGAGAGGCAGAAGCACTCTCTCGGCTATTTTCATTTCATTTCAAAATTGAACGTACCGTTTTTCTTTTGTTATTTTTGAAGCTACAGCCGAAACACGTGATCCGTAAGATAAACACACGTTTAATTCGCCCGGCCGCTGTTTTCATTTCGTCCGGCACACAAATGATGAGCTTTGAGGGGGAAAAAGGGGGTCCACTAACACACCCTCAACATCCCCATCAGACTACGAACGCGGAAAAGATGATGAAAAATGGTTATTCACACACGCTTAATTTAATTAACCTCGTCTGGTCTCGCATACACCAGGATATATAGCAAACAGTCAGCTTTACCCGAACGACACGCTGTTTTAAAAAATCAACCGAGTTGTCAAACAGCCGACTTTTAAGCTCTCGACGACAACCGAAGTTAAATTCAATTTTATTACCCTACAGTCAGCAATTGAGGATTCCATGTGGCGGCGGCTTTTTTAATAAATAAACCAAAACATTTTATTTATGGTTATTCTTGAATATCACTGGACCTTCATCGCGGAATTGAATTACCGCACACTTGGGATCGTTCTTTGTGTGAGAATTCCATCTCCGAACTAATTGCTGGAAAAACCACTAGTAGTATGTGTCCTTCATAGTATGGAGATCAGCGTCCAAGTCCCCATGAACGGGGCCATGGTTCGTGAAGGGTTGAAGGCCTGATTGGCCCAGCTATCCTTTCTCGCCTTTCGGATCTCATCCCAGGAGTCAAGGAGGTTGAAAGTGCAACCCTAAGTGGGTGGAAAACATCATCTAAGGCTAAATATGTCGAAGTTCGACCGCCTCACCGATTTATTTAAAAACTGCCTCCACCAAGTTTGAGTTGCATGGTAATATGAACCACACAAAAAACTCACGCAGAAGCAGCTCGTAGCTAAAATTAGAGGGGGTGCTGCTCCAGAAAAATTGTTAGCGACTATTTTCAAACGGAGGGCCAGACTTTGGCCAATGCACGTTAGTGTGTCACTCTGTAAATCTGTCACATTGTCGGAGGGACAGCACTCTTTTCCCCTCATAGCCTGGTGTGCAGCTTCCTATTTGCGCATGCGCACAATAGGCAAACACCTCGCCATTGGAACTAAAGAGCACAAAAGTGCCATAACTTAACTGCCGGGTGGTACAACAGTGCTTATTTTGGACCCTCTATTTGAAAGGAGTAAAACATCTATTCTGCTCTATACGGCGATTTTAATTAGGTATGCTTTTAGTTTCATTTTTATTTTTTATTTTCTATTTGGGGGTGCTGCAGTTCCGCAGTGCCTATGGACAAGTCGCCACTGGTTCTCAGAAAGTCCCATCCCAGAGTTTTTAGCATCCGAGTGACACTCGCATCCCGCTGATATTGCCTGGACAGAAATCTAGCAAAGTGAGGCGATTAAACGGGTTTACCTGTGATGAAAGGCATTGTAGCACCACCATGCGGTCCAACGGCTAGCTTAAAACCTCGGTCGAGCGGAAACGATAGGATTGAATGGACATTGATAGGATTGGAGAAGACTTACCCGGTGTAGCAACGGTGGGCAGGGGTAGTCGACTCAGTAGTTGAGGAGGGCCAAATGGTTTGGATGCCAGTCGGGGGGATGTGTTCAAAAAAGATCCTAGGTGTAGCTAGGTGAGTAAAACCAAACAGTACATCTGTACAACAGTATAAAAGTACCTTGGAAGTGTTTAGGAGGAGTAAGAACATCAGTAGTGAAGGATACGTATTTGACAACTAATACAGCAGCAGCCTGTTGTTTTGAACTAGGGTACAGTACCCTGTTCCCTAATACACATTTTGGCAATACACGTAACATTTTTTTAATAAATTCTGGTGTCTCTTATAACCAGATCCTACAACGTGATAATTCTTAACGTTCGTGTTGTTTTCATATATTTCGTGGCCATTTTAAACGTGTCTAAGCTAACCTTAAACGCGCTTGAAATGAAAAATTTGACATATATTACATGTAGGCATCGTGAATGTCCATGCTCGATTATGGTAAGGTCAAGCTTTTATAAGCGAGTAATTTGAGGGCGGTCCATTTTTGATAGCGTGTTTCGTGGCGTGTGTGTGTTTTTTATTTATCAGGTAAATTAGCCCCATAGGATGACTGAAAACGCTTTTCTCAGAAATGGCTGCTGGTAACGGCCTGAAAATTTCGAGTTATGGCCATATTTAATGACCGGCGGTACTTTGCCAGCTTATATTGCGTATACAAAATGTGGTGGAGTGCGATCCTCCAAATTAACACGTTCAACGTCGACGCAATAGACGAACATGCGGGTTGATAAGCCAGAAAACGACGAAAGCTGCGCTCAAAAACCAAAATAAAAGTCTATCTGAAACCATAAATCAGACAACGCATACGGGCTCGGTGAAAACAGGAAACAACACGAGCACAACTTTACTCCAATGCTGAGATTCTACTCATCTATTAACAATTATGGCTTATGCTTAATATGACTTGACCAGAAAATGGACAGATCTGGAAATATATGGGCAAGTTTGGCCCCACATATGACAGAGTACTGTGTGTTTGTATTAACGTAACTTGTCTCCGAATTCAGATGAAGCCCCCACACATTAGCATTCACTCAATGCTTTGCTGCTATGTGTGAAACTGTTGATAATCTTGGACTTAATTATTATTAGGGGAATAATCATAACGTGTTGAATTGGTCAAAACTGTTTACTCTTGATTAATTCACTAGAGGAAGTTGGCCTCTTTAAACAGTGAAAGCAAAGTACAATAAACAAAACTTAGTTTCACATATTGAAAAGAAGATAATCATCCGTTGCCTTGAGAGGTCGTAGCCGGTCTCCAAAAAAACCAGAGAGAGAACAAAGCCCGGCCACACCCCATGACGTGACCTCCCCACGTCAGGAGAGATTTCTTTCCAATTTATCATACAAATAAGACAATTTTTGTCTTCTTTATGATGAACGTTTCATAATTTTCTATTTACAAATTGTATATAGAATGTAGTTTTTATACTTACACAAACTTCTCTGGCACACCTGTAGACCCCTAATGGCACACCAGTAGAAAACACTGAATCACACAGCAGATACATGTATATAAAGTCATTGTCTAAATAAATAGTGCATGCATGGCTACATGCAGTGTATTTCCATTCTGTAGTTAGATATGGTACATACGGGTCTATACTCCATTTAAAGGCTAAACATGGCCCATACCTTGTTAGAATTTCACTGTAAAGCCCATTGTAAAACTGATAATAGGTTATGGAGTACAATACTGCATGTTCAGAATGAAATATGCAGTCTAAAATTTGTAAAAGCTTGTTTCTATAAAAATTAACCATATTTGAATAGACAATTCCCTATTTCTATCCATCAAAATTGTGTCCCAGAATGAAAGACCTCATCTTAAAGTGCATTTTTCTTTTCCTTTCTAATCGAGTAGGCCTACGAGCAACCTCTTAAGTCGAAGACCCTCGAGATACATATCTTTTTCTTATACATTTTGGATCAAATTTCTTTCAATATCGGCTAAAGAACCTTTTTTACGTCGAAACCATTGTAAATGATCCTCGCAAGAAATCTTTCTTTTATTTCTTTTAAACTTTAAGATCGATCTTCTTTATGCAAGCATTGACCTCCTCTTTTTTTTCTCTCCATTCCTTGGGAGAAAGACTGCAAAACGAAATAGACCTCTATCTATCTATAAAATGGGGGATGTAGTGGGTGTAGGGCCTCGCTATCTCTAGATATTTATATATATATTTATAGGAAGATATCCTTTCCATTCTCTTCTCACCTCCTTCTTCGAGCCCATCTCCCTTAATTCCTATTTTTCTTCAAACTTCCCTCAAGATCAAATCTTCTATTCAAATCCATCGGCATAATATTGTTTGGCTGCTATCCCGTTTCATTTGCATATTAACTAGAGGGTAAACGAAAAATGCGAATAAGAAATTGTATCCAATGGACTCGAATCAGTTTTTTTTACGCTAGGGCGCCCCATAGGCGAGATGTTTGATCATTTGACGAATGAGAATGAAATGCCAAAATGATGGATTGATGCAATATTTAAACCACCAACAACGTGTTTATACGCGACCCACATAAAGCAACAGAGAACCTCCCTACTTGGGCACTTGTTATTCGCTAGCTCCACAACTGTACAAGAACCTGGTTGAAAAAGCTATACTATTATTATGCTCATATTTAGCTCTTGATGGGCCTTATTCAGTCTTTTGATAAGATGTACATATAATGATCCATGTGTGCATAAAAAAATTCTAATTATGTATTATAGTTAGTTATAGCCAAACATTTGCATAATTGGATGGGCATGGCTTAACTTCTGTATTTCAAACGTGATTAGCCAAACTAATATTAATATTATAAAAACTACAAATTTTACTGTCTATGATAAATAAATTTTAAATGTCATTCATGGGCACATAGTTTTTGTGTGTGTTATGTTCATAGATATTACATTCCCTAGATATATACAATTATATAAATATAATTGACGTATTTTTTTCTGTGAATATTATATTTGTTTCAAATGAATATTTGCAACTAAAATGTTAGACATTTGTATACTATTTTTTATTTTTGATTATTAAGAGTTGATATTAAAAATCATGCATCAGTACACCAGGGCAATCATAAAACGTACATTTAATTTTTTATTTTTTTTCATTTCCTGTTATGATACTTTAATTTGTTTTATATTAACATTTACTTCAATACATTCCTTGATATGTACAGCACACCAAGGGGTTAGTGCACAATCAGCAATGATCATTAGTGTTTCAGACAAAATTTGTTTTTCTTAAACTAACGGCAAAAAATCCATCTCACCACCAGTAGCGAATCCAACTGAAAATCAGTTTGTCAAGCAACAACTACATTATTCTCTTTTTGTTTTTTATATCACAAGGGGTTTAAATAATAGATTGATAGGCAATCTTTCGTAATTGCTACTGCTAACACCATCGGTCCATCAATTGCATCATCGGCGCCTCTTTAGCGCCCACTCTTCAAGAGGTTCCTCCTGATGCAACATCGTCCACGAACGATGAAGGAAATAGGAGGGTTAAGAGGAGGAGGAGGAGGGGTAGATGATGAAAATAGGGGTTGTGAATTCAAGATGGCTGCTCGCCATGCAATGTTAATGGGAGGCACCTCAAACGGCAAATATGTCGCTCGTTTTAACGCGAGTTAGCGGAAACGAGCCTTTTGTGCTCGATGAAACACCCTTCAATCACTCGACACTTTTAATTATTTAACCACTCGGGATGGCGAAGAAAGCTCCGAAAATCAATGAAAAGGCGCTGGAAAACTACGCCACAGACGAAAGCCATGAATTATACAAGAAGCAACAGCAATGGGCCGACTTTACTCAGCACAAGTTGCAAAGACGATGGGTGAAGATGCCTTATGGACTCTAGGTCAAGTGGTCAAGGTAACACTACTGATTTTAGCTTCTTTCGCAAACATAGATTCAGACTTCTAGGCACGTCTCCGGTGTTAGCATTGATTGCTTCTGTTCAGGGACTTTTTAAACTAATCCAGAAAACATCTGTAATAATGGACACCTGAATTAGGATACCTTTAAACGGCTTAATTGCTCACTAAACGTGGTTAACATCAATGGTGAACGTTTGTTAAGTTGATCGGGAGGAATTTCAGCTTGCCCTGCAAAATTACATTCAGATTTCTAGACATGTATATGGTGTTAAGTTTCCTCTGCTTAAGGGTGATTTTTAAATTAATACAGATTACATCATTAATCAGGACAACTGAAAAAGATGCCTTTAAATGGTCATTACAGACAAAAAGTGGTAAGCATTTACAGTGAACTCTAGTCAGGATGATCAATAGGAGTTTAATTTTTTCCTTAAAACCAGCAGTCAGGCTTCTCGGCAAGTCTCCGGTGTTATCATGCATTGCCCTTGTTTAGGGTGTTTTTTTAAAAAAACTAATACAGAAAAACAGAAAATACCTGTAATTTGAAAATCTGTAAACAATCTGTGTACAATAAATGTAATTAACACTACGACAAAGTTTACATCTATAATGAACTTGTCAAGTTTATCAGCAGGGATTTCAATATCCCCTGAAAACACAAGGGGTGATTTTATAATCAATACAGAAAAATAACTGCAATAATGGATACCAACATTTGGTCATCTTTAAACACCCTGAATGTACAAAAATCTTAATTCATAGTGAAGTAAAGTGAAGATGTTCAAGTATATAAGGGATTTCAATATCCCCTTGAAGATAAGTTGCATGCTTCTCGGCACTTAGTACCTATTGCTCCTCTTTAGAGGGGGGTTTTGTTAATTACAATGGGAGATTTAAATAAAATGATTGAAAGTGAAAACTACTATCTTACAGAAAGCAAAGTTTTTCGAGAGTGAATCCTAGATTGGATAAGCATCTTTTCGACTCTGTTTTCATAAAAGGGAATTCGTAGCCTTCAGTGTCGTCGATCCACACTAATGTTTGCAGTTTAAAAGCGAAAGATGTTTGAAATTCAATTGAGAGCATCGTTTACGCGGAAAACAACGCTGACCTTTAATCTTAAAATCAGTTTTCCTAGTCGTTCACTAATGGAGGGGATAAAGAACGCTAAGTGCGCATAAAGATCATTTCCGATTATGAGGGCAATTTCTTCCTACTAATTTCCAGCTCAACTAGATCACTCTTCTTCTTATTCCTTCATTAGCAGCTATGTCATAAAATACAATTATCATAGCTTGCTATCGATTGTGAAATCCATCAAATTCGATCTAATTGAATTACTTATTTTTTATAAAATAAAGACATCGAGATTGAATACCATTTTCACATAACGACTCTAAAGTTATTATATGGCATATAGCAACCGTTTGTAATAAACTACCATAATCTTCAAATTAAGGATTATACTTTTGTAAATTCACCTCAATAAAAAAAATCACAATAAAAGTCTAATGGAAATATTTCCTTAAGAATATTTACCTAAGCTTACCTAAGATTTAAAATAATATTTTCTTTACACATTTTATCACTGTTGTTACTTATTAGATGATTTGTTTCTAAATTGTAACTTATTTATTATTTTGTTATTCTATATACAATTGAACAGTTTAATTTGTGTACAAAACCACATGGAAACGTTATACTGGTGAAATAAATTTCATGCAATTCAATTCAATAAATCACTACAGAATAGATCGCGTACTTGATATGTATTTGTGAATTTATCACAAAAAACTGTCTTAAACAATACAAAAAAATACGTCGGTGAACAATTTCACGCATGTGTTGGAAAGGCAAATTAAAATATCTCTCTTGTCTTAATGGAAACACATTTTGAAACAGTTTCAGAGGCGAATCCACAGTATAGTTTCCATTCAGTTTAAAGCTAATGTTGTATAAAGCATTTGTTTCAAATATAGTAACTTCTTCCTATATCTTCGCATCTTTCTAAATTGTATTTAAAACTTAGTCTAACAAAAAACCAGACATACAATAACACCTTAAGGTATATGTTGTTTAATTATTCAGAGAGACCATATAAAGGCATACAAATAGTTATTTTTATTTACTAATTAAGAAACTTAGGATACAAAGGCCAATAATCATTGCTAACACCGGAGAAGCCAGCTAACATACATAAGGGGATGCTGAAATCTATCATACATTCTTTAATAAAACCACAGATTATCACCTTGTTTTTAAAATCTTTGTTGAACACTGAGGCCTGTTTGGCTATATGTTTTTTAAAATATACATGCGTTATATTTATATCTAAATATTATATATTTGAATTAAAAATTAGCAATGTATTATTTAATACAATTGGTTGAAACTTCTTCATGAAAAAGGAAGTTTTGCTAAAAAATACATTAACATTAACGTATGAAAGAAACTATTAAAAAATGTCATTAAAGATGTGCCAAATTTGTTAAATTTTAATCCTTCATTCGATGACCAAGTTCATAAAGCTTGATGTTTGGAAATATAACAGTAAAGACAATAAAACCAAAAATGTATCTGAGAACTACCTGAGAAACCGAAGCATTAAAACCAACATTTTTAAAGACTTGATAAGAGGGCTAATCACGGGGATAAATGTGTTAAAATGCATTTATTTATTATTATAGGCATTTTCTGTATAGTTTACGAAAATAAACCCAAAGAGGGGCAAACAATGCAAACATCGTTGACTTGCAAAGAAACCTGAATCGATTTCCAGGGGCAGTTGAGCTACTTCTCAATGTTCTTGGTATCGTAAGGAAAAAGTAAGATTTATTCAAAAACTCTAGAAACGTTTTGCCATTGTGAAGTAGGGATCCATTGATATATTGGCAAGAAATAAGCTTATCGTCGAATTACATCCTCTTTAAGTTTCTCCAACATCACGAAAGCGATGCAAGATTTGAAAAGCAGCTTTTGTGAAGAGGACAAAAGGAAATGGAAAGCAACAAATCAAGGGATTAAGAATTTCCAGAAATATACGTTAGCATTAAATATATTCTCGTCGTTGTGTCTCTGCATTTTCATGCGGAAACACAAAAGCGATTTTTAGGAGAAAATGTTACCACATCAAAACGTGTATCTTTAATGCCCCCTCCTTTTCCAAACATTTGCTCCCTTTTCTCTTAGTTTCTCCTGCCTTCAGTCTTAATTGTTTCCACTTGAATCGTCTATTTAATTAACAGGATTTATTGGTCAAATAGCTCGTAATGATCTCGGTTAAAATTAAATACACGTCTGTATAGATAACATCTATAGCGTACGAACGTAAATGCTTTCGTTTATGTTCTACCTATAAGAGTAAAGACGAAAAATAATGAAAATGCTTAATTTGCTGCGCATTTTTAATTAAATCTTTGTAAAACGAATCTTGGATAGTGACGCTGAAATAGCATTCGTTCGCCATTGCCAAAAGGACTTTAGTCCGTTCTACACAATTTTTATAAACTTTTTCTCGTTATTTTCTCGTTCCCAGTAGACCAATTTCGATTAAATAATGACTTATGTTTCGGGAGAAACTTAAAATGGTTGCTATACATTTGCGATGAATAATTATATATTGTTAAAACAGATAACGAACTAAAGAGATTTAAAGCTGGCAAATCGAATTACTAGTATATACTAGTAATTTAGGTAGTTTGAGAAAGAAAATATACATATACAAGATTTTGACTAATTTATAAGAAAATGTATTTATGAATCATATTCATAGTCGTATTATTAATGCTTCATCTACTTTTCGGATGTAATGATGTTTATAAAAAAACCTATAAAAATGTCATCATCAAATGTCTAGAATAAAAGTCAAAGGTGTATGATAGATGTTTAAGAGAAAATTTCAAATCTATTAAAATAAATGGGCGAACTTTTGGTAGGATCCAAAGGTTCGCACATTTATTTTGATAGATTTGAAATTTCAGTTAATTCATAAACTTTACATGGACACAATAACCTAATAGTTAAAAAATTCTTAATGAAAGTTTAAAGTACGATTAAGATTCTCAGTCAGAACCAAATGTTTTTTGTTTAATTTGTGGAAAATATTGTAAATAATAATATTTGAAATTTTTTTACAAAATGTTTAAACTTGCTTAAAAACATCAAAAACTTATTTCATAGAATATTTACAGTTTAAAAACTATTGGCAATTTTAAAAAATATTCGCAATTTCTTTTTAATATTGGAATTTATTATTTTGTTGTATGATATGCAGTATGTTTTACTACAAATCCCTAATAAATTCGGGATCTTATCTAAGAAGTAATAACTGTTTGTTCCATATTCATTTAAAATTATTTTCACATGGTTGGTTATCCAATTACAAAGGAGATTTTTTGACATATTAAAGAAGTAAAAAAGCATTTCACCTTGACTTGAACGGGCAGCTAAGCCAGGCTAATCCTTAACACTTTTTGTATAAAAACTTCTTAGTATAGCAATAAACCTTCATAACTCGCATTTCAAAGCAGCCATCTTCGGTAAAAGCAATTTAAGAAAAAGGAAATAAATCTTTAATACAGCAGCTTTTAGCAGTACTTAGCATTGCTAATGATGTTTCTTCCCCCAGAGGATAAGATACAAAATGTAGCTCACGCTCTCGAATGATATTAAAAAAAAGGCAAAGCTTAGGCATCGTAATAATAATCGCGCCCCATTTTACGAATAACTTGAAAAGGTGACGGCGATATCGAGTGGATTATTACTGCCAAGAATATATCTCGGCTTTTTCATGCCAACTAACATTTATAAATTAAAGATTAAGAGGCGTGTGAATATAGGGCACAATGGGAGAATTATATTATTAAGGGACTTTTTCTCTCTCAATATAGCAGAGAGAGTGAGAGAAATCTCGGAAATAACACCGCAGATAAGTCTAATAACTCGAATGTGTTTAAGATTTAACACGGCGAGGAAAACGGCATTACAACGTGAAGTTATTAGGAAAAGACGAGAGCATATCTAGACCAGGATTAAATGGGGAAGAACAATGCTTTAGAGCCCTTTGTTTTGCATTTTTACGATCTATTGCTGAGGAGGGATGAAGAGAAAAAGATCAAAAAGTAGCAACATCAATTAAACACGAAATTCGTCTATTACACATCATTACACACCAAAAAGACACATCGTCAAATTAAAAACATCGGAGAACAATGACTACAGATTTTTAACTAAAATTCATCGTCATCGTGTGGATAATAGCAGCATCTAGGATTCATTTTTATTTATCGGCTTTGAAGATGTGGGGAAATTGTTTTTTACGATGTCATAATCATGACACATTTTTGCGTGATGGTTAGTGTGAATAATTATTACAACAGCAGGAGTTAACGATTTTTTTCCCCTTTTTTCCACAATGATTTTTATGGGAAATATCTAATGTGCCATTCTGCGACGAATAAACTAGGTTTAATGGTTAATTAATGAAATTTTTATTATTTAAATATCGAAAAACTAATCTAAACTGAACTAAGCCAATTAAAGTTCACTTTAAAATTATTATTTATCTTTTAATAAAACGTGAATAATTTACATCGTTCATATTACACATTTTTGTGACATTTTAGAATACAAAAATTACATTAAAGCTAGCGGATTAAAACATGAAATATTTCTAATGAATTTCTTTAGAAGAAGTGAACAAATTCCTCATTCTTGCTATTATAAAATTAATACCTTTTGGTAAAAATATGTTGGCCGCCACTGAAAAGTTGAAATGATAGTTTCTCTATAAAAACATCTTTGTAGAAAAGTAAGAGTTAAAAATAGAAGCATGTTTTGAGATAATGTTTTTGAGGTTAGTGTAAGATGCGCTTAAAAGCAGACGAAACCTGTTGTTATTTAATAAGTTAATGCGTCATTCGTGGGTTAAGTTTAAGAGTATAGGAATAATTAAGAGCGTATTGTATATCGACCCCATATTGCTCGACTCGTCATTAATAGTAAATTAAGAGTGTATTCGTTTAGCCTTTAAGATGTTCACCCACTGCGTTGACGATGATAAAGTGAGGGTTTTATATGCGGGAAATCCCCGCAAGCATTCGTTCGGATGTCATTATCCGCTAGGAGCATCTATTTGTAGGCCATAAAGAAGAATTAAAACGGCGAAAATTAAGATATTTTAATAAATGAACGAAGCTACACTTTTAATCCCCCGATTTATGACACCTTAAATCCATTATGATCCATTGATTCAATAGAAGCAACGAAAGTCACGTCGACGTTCTTAACTTCAAACTTAGCCTTAAAAAAAAAAAAAAAAAAAAGACATCGTAATTTCACGTAGAAGAGTTAATTAGAAAAGAAAGAGAAAACTCACTGCATTATATGTAATTGCTATATTAAAAAATGCTAGCTAGGCTTCATGTATAATTTAACATTCATAATAAAAATTGCCATACGAACATATATATGGACATATGATAGCATTTGAGGTGTAACATAACTTGACGTTTTAACCATAAACTGTATATCCATACATTCCAATAAAAGTACATATTCCATATATACAATTCCCTTTTTTATCTTCTCCATATACTGTAGATTCATTTCTTAATACAGTATTGCAAAATGTCTCATTATACATGATTTTCAAAATAAAATACAGTATTGTACTATTTTTCATCCATGTATCAACAATGATAATTTGATAAAACTCTATAAATAGACATAAAGCAAATATATGGTTTTCATATGAGAATACTCATTACACTAATGCTGGCCCCATTAAAAGTGTTCACTGCCCAACACACAGGGCTTCACTGCCCTACACAAAGGACTTCACTGCCTTACACGTAGGGTTTCACTGCCTTACACATGGGGCTTCACTGACTTACACATAGGGCTTCACTGACTTACACAAAGGGCTTCACTGACTTACACATAGGGCTTCACTGACTTACACAAAGGGCTTCACTGACTTACACATAGGGCTTCACTG
>JAQGAE010004032.1:0-13465 GCA_034696685.1 Julus scandinavius
AAGTGGCGGCTCTTTCGGATGAGAGTTTAAACCGAGGTCCCGTGTTGATTGTTGCACGTTAAAGACCCCTCGAGAGGTGGTGGAAGTCCCCCCTTGTAGGCTAAATTTCCAGGTAGGTGTTGAAGGCCCATCCCCTGGCGTTGGTGTTTATAGCCCTCGTGTTGCAGAAATAGGCCAACGTTAAAAATCACCAAACAAACAACAACAACAACATCCTCCAGTTCTAGCTGATGCAGATGTATCCATGCAAACAGCAAAACATTTTAATTTATTACTCTATATTCAGCACAAAAAATATCATGTTTTTTTAGAACAAAACTATTAGTTACAACTTAAGAGATTTCACAGGGAAGCGTTCTGTCGCGATGCATAGCTTCAAAGATATCTTTGTAAAGCCACACAATCCTTGGTCCAAGTAAATCTTGGATCGGCAATGCTGCACTGTCCAAGACAGAGGTAATATCTACAGTATTACTAATGTTCCTACTTCCAAGATTCATGGTATACCATTCGGTAAACTTTCCTACCTGTTATCTTTGCTGAACTATGTCCTTAAGGACCCCAGAAATTCCTCTCTGATGTACAATTTCCCCCTAATCACCAGACCTAGCGATTATAGTCAGACTACTGATATCTAGATATATGTAATTAAGTTGTCCGGCATGCTCTGTGGTATATGCATTGTCGGCGCATCTTTGTATTAAAATACTATTCAGCTAATCCCATAAGTAACATAGATGATTAATTGAAGGGAAGACAGGGAGCACAGGGAGACAAAAATTGAATGCACACTTTCTGTCTGAAGAATGTCCCCAAGAATGGGGAGCGTGGATATGAAGCTGCATGATTCTGGAGAAAACCTCGTAAGTTCTGTAAAGGGCCTCTGAGGGTGCAGACCTCCGTGACTTCTGTAAGTGCTTCCCAGTTTTTTACATGACACTGCTGTTTCTAGGGCGTTTTTTTCAGAATCATTGTTTATTTGACATTTTTTCCTTGGACATTTCCCCGTCTGCAATTTTCCACCGTTTTTTAATCATGATAGTCTAGAAATTGAACTTGTGTGCTATGCCTCTCACATAATCCATAAACTCTGTTTCACCATACTTCTGAACAATTTGTTGAATTCGCTGGGCAAAATCTCTCTTGATATTTCCTTGTTTTTGTTGGCTGAAGAACACCCGATTGTACAATTTTGATTTTATTGAGCCTACTTTGGAATAGCAGCAATGAACTTCCAAATGTTAGGATTATGTTCACTGACAGACTGCAAAAATCTATGATGCAAACCCTTAATGGAATTATTTGTTTTAGGGAGACTTTGCACTGATTTTGGTTTACAGTATCTTGCTTCATTGCATCATTAAGTAACTACTTGCTTTGCTTTAGTTCCTTAGTTCAACATAAATTATAGTACAAATGTAATGATAATAATGTGTTATTTGGGTTTAGAAAGGAAATTTAGCTAAAATTTTTGAATTTACTTGCTGTATATTGTGAATGATTATGTGAGCCGATTTGCCTAATAATATCATCAAATATTGCATGCACCAGTGCTTTGAAAATTCTATCCATTGGATTGATCACATTTCCAGATAGTATCATGGCCACGTATTTTATCATTTACAAAAACAATCATCCAAAATAGCGTGTGTGCGTTGCATAACATTGCGTGAGAACAATAACAGAAAAGTGGCCAAAACTAAAGTATCAGCAAAATGGTGTCAAAACTAAACATAGGGTTGTCCCTATAAGGTGGGTCGCGCAAGGATAGTTAGCTAAAAGGCAGAATGACGTTGAATGCAGACCTTACCATCGCCTTCAGTAAATGGAATGATAAGATGTGAAACTACATTGTCTGCAGTACTGGATGCGTTAATTGAGAACAAAGGGCGATGGTTGATAGGCGGTGGTAATTGATGCTCAGAAGGAGTTTGATGTTCATCAGGAATCGTCGGTTTTGCTCGACTGGGATGCAGCGATGAAGAGTAGCATGCCCAGGGTCGTCCAGGTTTGGGCGATCATTGCATTCACGAAGAGCTGGAACGTCAACTATTATCTTGCCAGGTTGAGTCGTTGGCTAGGTGTGACAGCAAACGTTGCCGATGCGGTCGATGATGCGATATGGGCATTTGAAACAGGGTGTCAATTGTTGTCGGAAAGTTATGGCCATGCGTGCCAAATGATGTCACCATGCGAAAAGCATTTTTCCGTACGGTTGACTTTGAAATGGGATTTGTTTGTTTGGCTAAGTCGTCAAGAACATGCGAGTCTCATCGGGAGGCATTCTTTGTGGGAAATCATAAACAAGGTAGAACGGAAAAAAACTGCTTGAGCTCTATGTTGTGGTGTTGATGGCAAGCAAGGAGTTAGTCAGAAGAGAACTAATTTGGCAGGATGTTAGTGTCCAAGCTTGTTTAAAGTTGCGATGATGGGTTGATTTGCACTCTCAACTAATCCGTTGGATTGGGTTCCGACGAATCCGCGAACGTCTGCTGTCAACGTATCACAGTGCTCAGGCCATTCCCATAAATCACCAGCACCATGGGGGGTGTTGACAACTGGGCATAGCTAGCTAAGCCTACAAAAACTGGCTAAAACAGTAAAATTACATAAATACACAAGATATAATATTATGATCAAGTAACATATCAATATGGATCTTATAACATCATGCAAATGACCCTGGATCGTCACAAGGTGATGATCATGAGGCAAATTGAATCGGGATACTTAGAGAGGTGATCTGTGAAGTGTTTTTGCTTGCCAGGTCAGTGCCCAGACCTGTAGTCGAAAGGGGATAGATCGACGGCATAACAGGAAAATTTGAGATTTGAGTTTTGTGTTGCTAAGAACATAAGCCATGGTGAAGTTGCCGGTAATCAGAGTAAAGGCAGTGTCGACGAAGTAAAGCCTAAACTTGACAATTAAGGACCACTGAACAGCGATTACTTAAAGTTCATTGGAGTGATATTGTATTTCGGCATTATGTAAGCCGTAGTTGGGGTACTCGATGATTGCTGTTCACCGTTCTGGATTTGAAATGCGCATGCTCCCTGTTTGGTGTATGAGGCATTGGTTTCGACGAATGTAGGTGCGCCTTGATCAAAGAATGCAAATATCGGTGGTAAAGTGAGAGCTTCTTTAAAACCTGAAAAAGCCTATTGTTATATGGCGACGAGTGATACTGATTGTACAGAGCTTGTTGGTTATTCAGTTTTGCATTGCTTCCGAAGCAGCAAATTGTGAGGCGCTGCGAGCTTGATGAAACCATTGACACCTGACTGAGGGCATGCTTATCTCAAACGCAGAGCAGTAAACACCGTTTTTCCATTGATGTATTTACGCATGGTGTTATTAAAACCTAGAAGACTTCGAACTTCACGTAATGTGTGTATTGTTCTGTAGTTTTGGGTGGCTGAGACATTTTGGATCAGGAGTTTCCGAAGTGTCATTGAGATTGTGTCAGCGAATGTGGATCATGCATTGTGTAAACTGGTATTTGCCTAATGCTAGCTGTATCATATGCTGGGTTCTTCTGCAGAGAGAAGCATTTTATTAAGGCATCTCTCCAATCATGCCAGGTTGTTTTTGGTTGACCATCAACAGACAATGACGTGTATCCTCGGATGTTATTTAGTCAATTCGTTAAGTAACATATGAGTTCTGAAGTCCATTGGTCACCGTTTGCAGTATTTTTGACAGTTTGTGTCAAATAGAAGGTATTTCCGTTAAGGGACTTCTCGACGGTGGCTCCAATACCACTTTGGGTGGTTATAGACTTCTTCACATATTGCGTACCAAGGGCATTGAATTCAAAAGTGATAAACGTCAGATTCAGATGGCAGACAACAAGCCTAAAACTATGTCTACCTATCATGCCTCGGTGAATGTCACCTTAGCTGGTCGCACTTTTAACATTCCGTTTATGATTGTACCTGCTTTCCGCACGCCACGAGTTATTTTAGGAATTGATTTCCTACAGATTGCCAATATTGCAATTAACTTCGGTACGATGGAATGGTACTTTGCTGATAGTGTGATCCTTTTGATTGAAGAGATCTAAGTGTCACCTTTTTAAGGAATCGGTGGATTACTTGGGGCACACGATCTGTCCTTTGGGGATTAGTCCTAATCGAGAAAAGATCAGGGCCATGATGGACCTGCCTTATCCCAAAAATGCAAATGAAATAAAATCATTTGTTTCTGCGTGTCGCTGGTTCGGTAAGTTCATACCGAATCTTTCTCAGATTGCGGCACCTCTGTATGCTTTGCTAAAGAAAGATGTAGTCTTTCGATTCGATGACCATTGTGCTAATGCTTTTGATATGTTAAAGCAAAAATTGTGTCAAGCCCCAATTTTATCTCAACCTGATTTTAACCATGGTTTTCGGTTATTCACGGACGCGAGTCAGGATGCTATGGGAGCTGTTCTGGTACTGGGTGATGATAAACCCTATCATGTCATCAAATATGCGTCAAAGTTATTTAATGCAGCCCAGCGGAATTATTCCACTACTGAACGCAAGACACTCGCTGTTATATGGGCAATTAGCAAATTTAGAGGGTACATTGAGGGCATGCCCCTATGTTGTGCATACAGACCATCGTCCATTACGTTTGCTTATTACCTTAAACAATCTGCAGGGTAGGTTGGCCAGATGGGCGTTAAGTGTCCAGAATTTTATGTTTGACGTTGAATATATTCCTGGGAAATTAAACATGGTTGCTGACCTTATGTCGCGCCCCACTGGAAAGGATCCTAGTATTGCACCAGAACTAGTTGTTTTAATTCACCAATTTCTCAGTGATGAGGAACCCATTACTAGAGACAAGTTCCGTCGTACGCAGGACGCTGATCCTAATACAAGTCACATAATTCGGACTCTTGATTCTGTGGATGATAAAGACGCTCCTGATGCTTGGTCTTATTTGTTAAGAGGGTATCTTATATTTTAATGGAGTACTTTATCAGCATTTAAAATACATAAAAGGCAATGAACCTCGTTTAGTAGTCCCCTTAGCTTTACAGAAAAAAGTGATATCGTGGAATCACTCCAATAATGAATCCGGTCATCAAGGTGCCTAAGGTACTTATAAGTGAATTGTATCCAAATATTTTTGAATGGGAATAAAAGGTTCGATACATGACTTCGTGGAAAAGTGTCTCCATTGTAACAGGTTTAAACCTGATAATTCCAAAAAAACAGGCAGTCTTTACCAGTCCCCCTGTGCCTCCCAGATTCGAAACTATCAGTGTAGACATTGTTGGACCTTTACCTAAAACTGAAAGAGGAAATGTGTGCACCTTTTCGGTTAGTGATGTAACCACTGGTTACGTGGAATTATTCCCAGTAAAGGATACCAGGGCAGAGACACTTGTCACTATTTTGGTTAATGACATCTGCTTATGATATAGAACTCCACGCATTGTAAAGTGTGATAATGGTCCTCATTACTTATCGGCTGGATTCCAACAAGAATCTGCCAATATGGAATTTGAAATTCAGAGGTTTGCCACTTATCACCCTCAAGCAAATCCTGTGGAGAGAAAACATCGCGATCTTAAGGGAAAACTAGCGATTGCAGTCCGGGGACATCATGCTACATGGAATGAGCATCTTCCAGTCGTGAGATGGGCTATGAATACCAGCTATAGCTCTGTTATGGATAACAATCTCTTCTTCCTAGAATTTGGAAGAGTTGGACGCTCTCCTAGTGACAATTTGCTGCAGTTCCACAAATTTTGTTACGATAAGCATTTTACCAAAACTTGTCTCTCCGATTACCTCGAAGAGATGTCCTCCATACTGTTGGACACACAGTTGCGGATTGAAACTGCACAAGATCTAAGACGTACGGAACATAACGAAGGATGCTAGCAAAAGAAACTTGCAGTAGGAGATAGTCTTGTTGACAACTCACCCAATAAGTTCAGCCGCCAAGGGCTTCTCTGCAAAGCTTGCCCCCAGACGTGATGGACCATACGTTATGCAGCATGTCTTGAGCCCTAATTCATATAAAATATGAGATCCTATAAATGATGCGTCTTTAGGAACTGTTAATGGGAGAGATATTAGGCTGTTACCTTTTTCCTTAGATCCTAATAGTGAAGACAATGTTCCCATTCTGCGTAGGAGAAGACGCGGAAGACCTTCGACCGTACCGGTTTCCGTTAGTAATCAGGATACTCAACTGGATAGTTCTCGTGATGTCCAGTGTCCTGGAACGTCTAGAGATCAACTGGAACTATATCATCCAGTGTCATCATCACCATCTGATGATGATGACAATGAGGAAATGGAGCTTGATGCTGCTAAACTCCATAAAAAAAGTTTAGTGAGCCTAAACAAATCAGAGAAAAAATGCAGTTTTTCAAAAATACCGTTAAAAAAGACAGCTGGAGCATCACCATCAGCTGATGAGTGCATTGACACTCAAAGTCCACGTGTTTCCAGATGAGGAAGAACTATTAAAACGCCTGCTAAATTATATTTCATATCAGCTGATGCTCTTTCAAAAAGAGTTTCTGAGTGCATGGAACGCCATACGCCTGCTGATTTTCTCAGAATCCGTAAATTGGCAAGTTTTAATGTCACCTATCAAGGGATTACCAACCCTAGTGAAAAAATTTTAACTTGCAAAAAGCTTGCTGTAATTCATTTTTCTCAACTTGATGATTTGAATTCTCAATTCCCAGATCGAATAAATTTTCCACGAACAACTATTTATCAAGTTATTTGTGCTGCCAGAGCCCTAAGTTCGTTCAAGATACCAATTTCAATGGTCCCACGTTATCCTGATATTTATGAACCACTCTTCTACAACAACGGAGAGCTTCAACCATTAGCTCACGTGGTTGCAGAATACGAAAGGTACCAAAATTTAAGTCCAAAATCGAGGGTGGAGATTTCGACATTTACGGCCGAAGACCTTTTTGCGATTCGAGAAAGGGTTTTTTCACATAAACAAAATTTCGAGCCAAAACCTGTGGTAATTTTTAACTTTACTTACACGTGCGTTGTTGCTGAGCCAGTAAAGATGGATGCAGCTGATCATGAAAATTTCAAAAGGAATGAGGGTATGGAAAGTTTCAGTTCTGACAATCTGTCAGATTCGGACATGTCTTTGGACTAGAATTTGCTTTCCCTCACTAAACGGCAAAAAACTTTGGAGGGAAGTTTTAAAATTTTTTTCGATTTCGTTTACCCATCTGGGGACGAATCCATTGATAGTGAAATTGCATGTATCATGTCATCCCCTTCTATGCAAAAAATTTCTATCAGTGGACATTTTGAAAATCTCGAGGGCCAAAGTTCAAATTTATATGAGGACGATTCTTTTCTCCTAAATTTGGATTTTTCGGCAATTAGTGTCCGTCAAAGAGATGTTATCAGATAAGTTTCTGATAACTACATTAAGGGACAACCCCTAGGACCTAGTTCTCAGGCAATGCAGACGTCAGAAACCCAATTTCCGAATTGGCATGTGAGGGCAAACTTTGACAATCTAGCCCTGCCACCTGTTGCCTGGGGAAATCCAGGATTGGCCTGCACAGCTGTAAATAGCCAATGTCCAACTGCCAACATAAATGGCATCACTGCAGCTTCATTTGCAGTATTGACACCGTTATTACCAGTGCCATCGCCATTGTTTGCTCCCGTTTTCAACAAAGGCCTCCAATTCTTTCCGGATTTTCCAAATTTCGAAAACTTTTTGCGTCCAATTTTGCCGAACTTTAACAAATTTTTCCCAAATTTTTATTTTTTCCCATTCGTGCCATCTGAAAAGAACCAGGGGAATCGTCGAAGCTGTGAATTGTCACGAAGACGGGGATTAGCCCGTCAACGCCATCGTGCCACTTAGGTCTGCGAAGTACCACTTATTGGTGAAGTTAGTTTCCAACCACCGTCAGCATCTGACAGCTCGGCATCAACTTCTGCGGACATATCACATCATGAGTTTGTGGACGCCACTGGAAATATGGCTACTCCAGTTGGCATCGATACATCGTCGGGACTTGGGGGACAGTTTGGTGAAACTGGTCCTACCGAGTTAATGACTGTTCCTACCAAGCTAGTGACTGTTCCTGCTGCGGGACCCAACACTGAAGTTGACACTCCAGTTTCGGGCATGTTAAATAGGCCTATCGAAGACCAAGTGATCGATCTTCGACGTGTAGTGGATACTTTGATCTTAAACATCCACGATCGCGAACTTCATGGCCCTGGCAGTACAACTCGCAGCGCGGTGTTAAGCCCTTACTTACATAATACTCCTGCATCGAACTTACCTGTTTTCTCACCTTAGGTCAACCCTGAAATCGTAAACCTAACGCATTGCGTGGGCATTCTAGAGTCACGCGTTAACAACCACTGCCATTCTTCACTCAATCCGTGTACCAGGGGATAATGATCCAGTCAACATTGCGACCGAAAATATTTCGTTAGTCACAGCCGCCATTTCTCCAATTGCCTTGCCATTTTTATCAACAACGCCGCCATTGTTCTCGACGCCAAACGAGTCAGTTGCGACATGTTCTAACGTGCCCACCATGAAGAAGGAGAAATTTGTGACCGAAAAAGGTGAAAAGGACGTCTTCTGTTAGGGAGTGACACCAGTTTTAGGTGAAAAAGATGATGCCATTACCACTAAGGATGCCGTTACACCGCCACATTCAGATGACGAATTTAACGAAGATGATGTATTGGCAACCTAGGACATTGTCCATCCTGGAACATCATCTGGCCTATCTCGGGGAAGGCCAATGGCATCCGATGGTGAAGATCGTCCGGCCGTTCCGACTGGGTCTCGGACCCAAGAGCACGATATTTTATTGGAGAATAAAGGGGCCAACAACACACAGAATGACTCAGGGATTGGTGAAACATACCAGGTGGGCGAGAACTATTACCTGTTCAGAGAATATGCCTATACCTGCCACTCTAGATGCCAACATTCCTGTGCCTACCTCCAATCAACAGGAGACCAAGATCGACGGAAGAAATCTATTGGCCAGTTCTTATCAATGGGCTGAGGAAGTCCACCAAAAAGAACAAGACAACATAGAAGCTGGGTTGTCCGCGCCATTCACCCAACGATCTCGATCCCCAGTTAGGACCGCTTGGGAGCCCAGGGATTCTAGTATTCATCGATGGACCACTCGAAGCCTTTCTGGCTCAGTTTCGCCCAGAAGAAACAAACCAGGCAAGAAAGAGCATGCTAACTGCTGTGAAATTCATCTAAACGCGGCCATCAAAGTGATTGCGGAAGATTCACGTCGCTATGCGCAGGATATCCGCCAACACCTGCATGGGCAAAGTCCTATGTTCCTCCACAACATCTACAGGCAGAACTGGACGCTGCCATGATGTCTGCCCCATGGCCATTTCCACTTGGGTATTGTCCACCTAGTAGCAGCTCTCATACCAGTTAGACAAGCTCTGTGCGTTCTTCTGGGGCAATACTGAAACGCAGGCCCCCCCATCGAACAACTACCAGCCAAACGGGGTAACACCCGTTATTTTGATCAATAAGCATCATGTTCTCATTGTGGTGAGAACCCTTCTAGTACCACATCCCAGCCACCACCATCGTTGGCAGAGGACAGCTGTTCTGAAGTTTGGGACGTCTTCTCGACTCCATTGGACATGCCACCAAGTTCGACAGTTGCTGATGCCGATGCCAAGCAGGACACCTTGAAACCTAGCTCGAAGTCGTTCCACCTGCAATTCCGGAGGAAGTCGTCGTTTCACAGGCAGCCGTGCTACCTGTTATTGTCATCGATGCTGCCATTGCCACTCCACGGGCTCGACTCTGGCACCCGTTTGTGTATCCTACTCCAGATGAACTGGAAGCTATGGGCCTGCCCCGTAATTTTGTGTTTATGGACCCTCCAGCACACCGTGAAGATCGTCCAGCCAACAGGCCCAGTCGCATTGGCAATCGCGACGAAAAGAAGGGAAATGATGACATGCCAAGAGAGTGAAATGGGTTCGTTGAATCTTCCAAATTTTAGTTCCTAAATTTTGTATTCTTTGCAGTCATTTTAATGTAGTTTTAGGCCATGAAAGTTTCCAAGGTTTATACTAAATTCATTGCCTAAGATTCCTTTCTAGTTTCAATATTTTGCCAACCCATTTCCTTGTTATTTTGGTCATTGATAGTGCCTTCTCATATCTATATTTTTGTTATAGATTTTCTCTTTTATATAGTGCGTTGTACTTGCACTTATTTTTATAATGTTACAAATGTAAGTGGTTTGAGGCCTTTTCAGGATCATTCCTGCCTCCATGTTTGTATTTTTATACTTTTAAACAATCTATCATGCATCATGTTTATTACTTACATACACTTTATTGTTACCACTTTGCTACCTCATGTACCAAGTTCGATATTTCAATGTTTACGTTTATTCATTACGTTTTGTGAACCTTTGTGTTTTTGTGGTGTTAACATTGAAGTTTATTTTCACTTAGGGTTAGGCGTTTGCCTTTATTTCATGTTTCATGGGGTTAGCTTGTTCGTGGGAAAGGGGGTTTTGTTGGCTATTTTATTCGCGCCAGAGGGTTTTCTCTGGATAAACAACAATCTAGGGATACTCTAAGAAACGGACGGTAGGTATAATTTGGGGTTGTACACACAGTGAGTAGTGTTACTCGGCTCATAGGCATTATGGTCTAAGAACCCAGTGAAAGAATACTTGTGGAAATTAGTTCCTTGCCCCCTTACTTTTTCCTTTTTTTGTAAACAATCTTCTAAAGCTGCTGTGTAGTTATTCAAAACTTTTTGAAGACAATTATAATGTATATGACGAGGTGGAAGAAGGCGTAGGTTTCTTACTTTAATTTATGGCCAGTCTCGTCATCCTGGTGTGGTGAATGGTGTGGCACATCTGAACAAGCTTGTCTAATAACTAAATTATCCACAAACAAAAAAACTTAACCATCTTCCCACTCACCTAACACTTTTCTCCACCATATTGTCCCCATCATAACCTACAGTGTGGCTGTGGGCATCGATGGTGTCTCAAGCCTTGGTTGCCTTCCAGGCATTCCAGGCCCCAGCTTATCTCCTGTTCAAGGAGATAAGCTGGGGTACTTATACCTTTGTTATAATCTTGTATCAATAACTATCCCTCTCCTATAGTTAACTTATTGTGTGGCCAGTATACTAGCCACTGCCCATCAAACTACAACTATACTTTAATTATTAGTAAAACCTTTATAAATACATTAATTTCACGTGTATATAGGACGAGATGAGTTGATTTTCATTGAGTCGATGAACAATCTTTCAAAAATATCATTGATCAAATCCCAAAACCACGAATGGGCAAGTATGCTGC
This sequence comes from Julus scandinavius, assembly GCA_034696685.1. Classification (NCBI taxonomy): domain Eukaryota; kingdom Metazoa; phylum Arthropoda; class Diplopoda; order Julida; family Julidae; genus Julus; species Julus scandinavius. Next base: position 11,345 of record JAQGAE010004032.1, read on the forward strand.
TTTGTGCTTATATGCATTGGCAACACATGTTTTTCATACAAATCAACTTTATTGAAGCCCTAAATTGATATTCTTGTGCATGTGGGTAACATTTATTTTTTATTAATTTGCTGTTATGTAGAAAATTGAAACATTTTCATTTATTTTATATGACAAAATGCTCTTTATTGTTTTAGTTTTCAAAGAAGCTTTGGACAAAGAAGGTATTCTGGATGAAATTCGTTCAAGGCTTAGGGCAGAAATTTTTCACATGATGGATGATTGCCATGGTGCACGTCCAAACCCATCACAAAGAAACATGCTGATTAACGAACTTATTAGGGAGTACCTCACGTTTAACAACTATAAGCATACATCTTCTGTATTTGAATCAGGTATCTATGTACTCTTATAATATTCTGTAATGCCTGTTTTATTATACTTCTTTATCAAGCCATTAACATACTAGTTGTTCACATTAAAATATTAGTATCAAAGCACTGCAATGAATTTATCAGTGTTTAATCATATTTTTGTCTAATTCAGAAGCAAGTTTGCCTAAAGAGTCAGTTGACCGTGATTTTATTATTCAGGAAATTCATTATGAGAAAGAAAAGGTTTATAAGGATGTGTATGTATGGTGTTTTAGTAAAAAAATTTTAAATTATAAATGCTAAAATTTTTTTAATGTTCCATGTATTAATTTATTTTCAGACCATTATTATACTCATTACTTCCTCCCCATTAAAAACGTAAGCATTCTTTAAAAGTATTTTATATCCAGTGCTGCTTAAACAATGCCAAATTGTATGCAGCTGAATTATGAATGATATTGAACAAATACTGACAATATAAAGGCAATGAATGTTAAAAACCTACTACACTATATCGGGAATGTATAAACTCACACATTAAACACAAGTATCATCCAATAAGATTTCAACAGTAGAAAAATATCAATGCCAGTTATAATAATGATACACAGAGAAGAAATATATTCATGAGAAAGGACGTCATTTTTAACCAGAAAATAAAGTATAAGCTCAACTGAACAAAAGTTCAGAAATTGTGAAATGATTCGTGGGTTGATCCTCCCTGCTTCTAAATAACCTTTACCATTCAGGGCATTGTTTGAAGTAGTTTTCGCAAAACATGTTAATCTTGTCCCAAGCATTTCAAATTGCAACCTTAAGTTCATTCACATGATGATAATGCATGTTTTTCCCATATACATCCTGTGGCGGCTCCTGCTGCCCTTGGTCAGTGTGGCATCCAGCTGCCTCGCCGAAGCGATGGCCAACTCCTATTGGCTGACATCACTGGTCAATCCGACCTCTCTGACCTGGGCTAACTCTCTTGGCCCGTAGTCTCTTCTTCCTACAGCTTGCCAACACAACGCTGTAATTCAAAGTATTATTGCTAAACCAAATAAATCATTTTTATATCTTACTAATAAATAAGTTAATCCAAAGCAATTTCGTCAAATCATCTTTTTCTTGGAGGTCCGGAGACCTCCAAACTAGTGACCCGGACGTGATCTAAAGCATCTATTTGCTCCCATCCTTCATGACTCCTATAAAACATCAAACTCTCCAAACTAAGTATCCATAGTGGCTACTTTTAAACGAATTCAACAACAGACTCGGACAGTAACAATAACTCTAACTTTTCTGCGCCCTTACCTTGTGCTTACACTTCCAGCTACTGCAAAAAACGTTCATACGATTTTTCTCCACCTCTACAACATTTTTTATGCGTTTTCTGTTCTTTTTTAACATTTTTTAACATTTTTCACGTTCCTCACGTTTTTCTTTGTGTTCTCCCACATGCCATTCTCCATTTGGTTTTTGGCTGCCATTTAGTTTTTGCAAGCGCGTTTCTGGTTCCGTCACGTCCTTCTAGCTGAAATTTTTGTTCCCGTGTAATTTGTTCCATTTTTTTCTATCACTCGTTTTCGTCTGCTATTTACCAAATACAAATTTCATAAATTACTGAAGTATTTTCTTTCTCTTTTCCCTTGCTAGTACAGTAGAAACTCGATTATCCGGACTAATTGGGACCATGGGTCATCCGGATAAGCAAAAATCCGAATAATCGAGTTTCTACTTTCTAGGGCAATTTCTGAGCTGCCAATCAGTGGTT
>JAQGAE010004033.1:0-13465 GCA_034696685.1 Julus scandinavius
AAAAAATCGTGCCAAACAAACAAAAACTAGTTTTTCAAACTCTAGAAACATTTTCAGATTCTTTGACATTTTAAGGAATGAGCTTTGAAATTCTTGATTTTTTTATCAGCAAATTTGCAGGACACCATGCTTTCTAATGGTGATACAAATCTGTTGGTATATATCCTTTTCATGGTATTTCCACTGGTAAATCATATAAATCGTCAACATAAGAATTTTATATGTAATATACCATTTTGAATGAGGTTATATTCAAATAGTTAATCTAAAATGTGGACTATATTATAAATAAGGTGTTAGTTTAATGCAAGTACCCACAACAAAATAATGTGATTTTAGTCGTGGAAAATGCACTCCCGTCTTTATATACATTTAAACCACATCAAAATAGCCATTCATTGCTTGCTCATTGAACCATAAAATTGGTCAGCGATCAATTTACATGCAAGGTAATCGATGTTGTCTGTCATCAGTCACGTGTAATAGTTTTCCCCCGCCCGCCATTTTGTCTGAGCCCCGCCTACATGGGTAGGGGGTGGTGACAGTTCCGGATGACAGCGCATGAGTGCGTTTTGCAATCAGGTTGCGTTTTCATTATCTGGTCAACGGAAGGAGAAAATAGTGTCAAAGATGTAGTCTATTATAAAACCCCATGCCAGAATAGATAGGGGGAACAAAGAAAGGGAAGTGAAAACAAATCTTTTGTTCTCATATATAGTTTATAGCTCCGTGAACATAAATAGATATCTATATAGCTTTCCATTGCTATCAACTTTTATCATTAACCAGGAGGTGGTAGTCTAGGCTGCGTAAGCGTAGATAGCACTTCTAATTTAATTGCCGTTTATAAAAAAAATAGTCTCAGTTTAGAGGGTGGTGTCGTTTAATGGGTAACCTGAATGACCACCCCTTACTTAATGCGATTCGGTTTGGCGGCACTTTGATGCAACGCGGTTAATTGGCACAGAAGCCCCCTTTGGGGAGAATTATTAATTATAACATGTTCTCGATGTTGTTGTTGGTTTTTTTTTACGACTAACCATTAATTAATTTTTCCCACATTTACCTTAATTAAACATTTGCTAAGGTCGGAGCCAAAGGAACTTGTTTTTTTTATGAGGTTGCCTCTTTCATGATCTGCTCCCGTGCAATTACAGACGAATCGCATTTGTGTGAAAATTAGATTCGGGGGGTGAATCAAGACGCCAAACACCTACTCGTGTACATAATGCCATACAAAACGGTATATGAACATAACAATCGTATTACTCATGCTGACTACCTGTTTTGCCAATATAAAAATGCGGAATTCGTTTAAGAGGGAATTAATGATACTTTATATATAGCTTGTTTTCTGGCTGCTTGTTGGAAATATCGAGGCCACGTTGAAAAAACTGACTTGGCTGACTGCGTGGTCATGATCAGATAAATAAGATGCATTCTTATTAAAGAGGATTAATTGCCCATACTGGTACTTCTCACGATGCAATTCTACCATGGCAACAAAGGTTAATCAGGTGCTTTCCGATGAAAAATGACGAGTTTTTTTTTTTTTTTTTTTTTTTTTTTTTTTTTGCATCATCACGTTTATAGTCGGTTGAGCAAACCTCAATTTAATCGGTTATTTTATCTGCGGTTAATGTATAAAACTATTTAACCGAATTGGTCGTTTGAAGCACGTTTTCATTACCTATATAACCTGCATAAAAATATCCTCTTTCGCACGAGAGGCTAACAGCTCTAGCCGGAAATGCTCATTTCGGCGGATATGAATGTACGCACGCATCAGTTTCGTGCGCGTGCGTACTTATATATGCGCCGAAATAAACGTTTCCGGTTGGCGCTACTAGTCTCTTGCGTGCAGGAGGCTAATGTGCAAATTGATTTTATAATTATACAGTAATAAATAATGTTCGAACCATCACTCAACCTTTTCGGAATATGTTAAAAACGGAAGTTATTGTGTAAATTGTGACATTAATTGTTCCAGAAGCACATGGTGTTAGTGGTGAATGTCATCTCGATTTCTGGCTTATATTTGTGAACCTGAACTTGTTTGATATTCACCCTCCTGTCACATACAAACTTACTTCCCCTTCTTACGTACATTACTAGTAGATAAATCCACCTGTGCTAATTAAGCAATTACTTGCCATTGACATTTACGTGCAAATTCTGTATTTAATTATCGTTTTCCTGTTGTTTTTTATGTTTTGCAGAAAGCTCAGGAAAGGAAGAAGCATCTGATGCGCAATATGGCCCAATTATGGTTGGAAGTAAGGCTGAATTTTTTTCTTCTCTTTGTTGTGTGGAGTGAGCTGGTGTTGAACAGTATATATTAGACATAATTACCGTAATTAGCAAGCAGTTTCCCAATATGCTCTCCGCATTTATGAACCCTTAGATATTAGGCTTTGTTGCACATTGCAAAAAGACAAGCATAATTTTGCTTTGTTATATGGCTGCTTGCATAGATAACAGAATTAATTCTGGTTTTGAAGTATTTTCAGATTTCTTGAGATTTTATTAGAATTTAATTAAAATGCGTTTTGATGAATTTCAGGCTGAGGTGAAGGAGTTGGAGAGTTCACTGCAATCGACTGGGCAGACGAAATTTTCTCCTTACCTGATTCCTGATAGTTCAGTTCTAATTGACCATTTGCACCTGATTCGCCAACTTATGACCTCCAAAGTGTTTATTTTTATACTTCCAACAGCAGGTGAGTTTCTTTATTAACCACGCGTTGATCTTTTTTTATATCAGCTGGTTTTTGTTATAAATAGCGTAAGGAATAATTACATTCTGAAACTTTTTTTTTTGTTGCAACTTTCCCTCCAAATTTATTGTTAGTCTGCATGTGCATTAAAATCTTTGGGGCAAAACGTTTCCGATGATTGGCTGTCTTTGCAAGTAAAATTGATTTCAAATTTAGAGAGAAAAAAGTATATCTTGGTGGAAAATAAATACTAAGGAAAAAATTCTGCAAATTAGATTTTTAATGGTAGTTCCGCGGTATGATCTGTAAAATGAGATAGTGCAAATGTTGCCATGGTTATCATGTTCAGAGAGATTGCGGTAACATTCATCATCATGTACTTTAAGTTAACACTTGTGACATTTTTGGCGTTGGAAATAAAAATAATAATAAAAAGATAGTTTATTGGGAATTAACTGACTCTAGACATAAATTTTTTAAAAAATCAATTGTAATGGTTTAAGTAGAAATTTTCTCGTAAGACAGTTGCAGTCAACTTAAGCAGAAAATAACACCGTAAAATCAATCCAAATCCTGTCTTTTGGCCATCCTACCGTAAACAAAGTTTCCAAACAGCTTTTTTCTTCTGCTTATTCTGAAATGTCTAAACATTAACGTCATTGCAAGATTGCAACGTGCTGCCACCTTACAACGAGTTGCATTGTGTATTTCATTTATTACAAAGCAGATGCCATGATTCTGGGTAATTCCATGGCCTTTTTATTTATTCGTAACTCAAAACACGTTTTCAGAAATTGCATGACGTGGTGATTTCGGAGGGAGAAAAAAAATGCCTTTCAAAACAGTTTTAATTTAGTCAAATGTAGACGTTTTGTAGTTTGTTATCTCTTCGACTATGAACAAGCCACTATCGTAATTGAGCACTTGGAACTCGCCATTAATAATTGCTTTGATATTTTCTTTCACAGCCAATCAGTCCTTATATGCTTGCTAGCTATGGGGGTTATTTTAAGAAAGTTGTTGTGAGGTTTCGGGAATCTGTGCCAGCCGTCACTCTTTTGGCCAAATGCTGGTGTTGACGGCTAAGTGGCAATGTTGCAGCTCGGTGTAATTGCCAGGATCGGCGTTTTTCTTAGTTCGGATATGTATAGTGACATAATTGTAGTTGCATGTGCTAGTTTTAAACGCCGTGAGTCACACGTTGGTGGTGACCCTCTTCAAAATTCTAAATGAAGCCTTGCCAAGAAATTAAAAAAAAGCATGACTAAAACTTGAGCTGTCAAAAGTGGGAAACCAATTTTGGTCAAGAACTTGTAAATAATGCCAAAAGCGACGGCGTTTGATTAATACTTGTTTTATTGAATAGTTTTTCAGTGCTTAGACCGGGTGAAAAAGGAAAGCATTAAAGCTCGAGAGGCCATACGTTACCTGGAAGGAGAATTTAAAAAACATAACAGGTCAGTTGGTTTTAGGGCCCTAAAATCGATATTTTTCAAATCAATTCAAACATAAAGATTTGTAATGTACACAAAAATATGCAAATCGATGATAACTAGAAATATATACACAGTTCACAGTATACATGACTTCACTCTATAGTCTATTTTGGAGAAATGCACATATTTTTGTGCTAAGATGTGTTCGAAATTGGATATACTCGTACAAATGTCAGTCTCAGTCAACCACATTTGTAATCTTTGATCTGGTTTACATGATTTGTAAATATATTTATAGCCGCTATTCAAATTTCCCCAATTAGTTTGCATCAGAATATTTAATGAAGGCATTGATATTTTATATGTGATCGTAAAATAAAATTTAAATTTTATTACTAGGTATTTAAGGGCACAGAAACAACACGAGCGACTTCCCTTGTCCTTATTGAAATACCCAAAACGGAAAGAAAAGGAGGCTTGGTAATAAATATTATTTTTTTGTATTCGTCAATTTGTTTATTGTTGTTCCTGGAAAAAAATTTTTAAATCTTGTTTTTGTTCCTTAGGAATGTATTTTTGATTCTTGAATGTGCCAATTACTTCGCACGTAATACCTCCCCCACAAATGATTTGTCAGCCAACATGGTTACAGTATTAACCGTTGAAAACCAAGGAGGTAGTAATTGTGGGGCATCTGAGAAAAATAATTACAACCTTTTTCCATTGGCTGCATCTGCAGGTAAATATAACGTTTTATTTGCTCTTTTTAGGACATGAATGGGATACATAAAAAAAAATTAAACTATTTTGGTTTACTCGTCATATCTCATTTTTTAGTGTTTTCATATCATTGTACTTGAGTGCTAAATTATCGTTTGAATAGTAAGGTTATCGCTTTAACGTTGTTTGGAAAGATATCGTAAGTTGATATGACAAATCTTGAAGTGCATATATGCTTTTTCCTCGTTAACTTTGTCCTTAAATTTTCAGTGCAAATTCCAATCTGTAACAATCTTGTGAACATAGGTTATAGCCCATATGTTATATGTTAGTGTTAGATTTTTTTCAAAATTCAATTTCAGATGTTAATAAAATTTGATCCGACTATTACATGCGCTGATAATTTTATAACGTTATCTTCTTGTAACTGCCAATTTTGCTCGTAATCTGGTTTGACCATCTGCGGTATCATTGTTGAGTACTGTTAAATGTGTTTAATTTGCAGTGGTATATATGATATGATATTCACTATTTTGTCTTAATCAATACCTATCGTGAGTTGCGAATATGTCATGTCCTGATTTTCAATTTTTTTTTTTGTGGTACTTTCCAGGTTTAAAGGTGGAAACCATTGAAGAGCTTCACAATAAATGGCAATCAACTTCCAAATAATAAAACTGCAAATCACGGATGATTAAGGTACGAGACCGTTTTCCGTGATAGAATCGCCAGATTAAACCATCCATGGAAGTGTCGGCTGATAACTTATTTTGCTATAAATTGCAAAGATTTAATTGCTCGACTCTTTATCTGTTTTATTTAGTTTATGTATTTGCTCTTATCTAACACCAGCTTTTATCAACCCTCGTTAATTAATAAGTCGTAAATTTTATTTCAAATCTAAGACCAAGATTTATGTGTAAAAGTTGGCCATTTATTTTTGATCCAATAAAATCCTTAACAAAAATCAATTTGTCATACTCGTATGAGAACCTTTTTAAAAGTCAATAAAATTTAGTTTCGCTAATAGCACTGGGGAGGATAACACGTTTCAGATTTTTTTTTTTAATTCGAAACCAGTATTTTTAGGGTCAATGCAACGCTTGTAGATTTGACTTCAATGTCATATTAACGTAATGGCATAATTTATTAGAAATATGCTAGTTATTGCGGTTAGTATCCTATAGATGTGTTTTCAAGATAAAATAATTTAACATAGCGGAATTTAATTGGAACTGATTCCTTGAAATGATCAGGCCACAACTTTTTGTCTAGTCTGGTTTTCACAAGGTGTGGTATTCAGATGATGTTTTAACCCCCTAAAGCTTGCCAACCACCTATTTGAAATTCCGATCCGTCATATCGTTCCCTTTCTCGCGTACTATCTTTTCATAGAATTCTGTTTAAGCATTTACACACGTCCGGCGCATTTCTGTTAGTTTTTCCAGACGGAACGCACGCGAAACTGATGGACACTTAATTTTTTGGCGCGACAAAAACATTTATTGTAAACCCTATAATGGAAATCTTTCTTAAAAATTGTCATGGGGGAGTTCAAATTCCAACAAACTTAAGGTCCATTCTGCGTGAAAGGTGACGTAAAAACGAATATGACTGTGCCGGACGTGTGCTTTAACAGAATTCTATGAAAAGATCGACAAATAGTGGGAAAGGAAACGATCTTTCTATTAATTGACGGAACGGAGACTGAACTGACGTGTGTATATGAACCTTTAACCCGCAGAAGTTTCGTAACTTTCACATTAACAAAAGAAATCTGAAGGCGTCCAGTCGCGTCACTAATAACGGCGGTATTGTGAGTTTATGCCGGTTCAAAGATACAGGAATATAAAAGCCGCTTTCAGGAGATACCAAATTCAGTGTAAGAACTTCAATCCATTTTTTATTTTGTATTTATTAGAAAATAGACATTCGACATTATTTTATACCCACAAGTCAATTTTTATAAAATGTGTTACCGTATGGTTATTGTGATGTCTAAAACCCTCCTTCACGTAAGTGGATCAGCTACATTTGGTGGCTGGAATGCCATAGGCATATTATGGCATTCCAGCCTCCTATAGCTGTCTAGCCACCTATTTGAGGGTACATGAATTAGATTACCAATTATCGTGGTTTCGATGTACTTTTACAGTTTATAAGTTAACTTTCAATTTTTGCAAAGTTCTGATTGAGTGATTTAGCCGCCATCTTAGGCTAAAAAACTGAGGTTTTATCAGTGATTTATTTAGGTTTAAATCATTTCAACATCTTGTTAATGCCAGTGATTTGTGCGTATGTCTATTTGAGATAGGGCAACAATAAAAATGCTTCTACAATTCCATTAAATGCAATATATAATGGCATTTACGTTCTGATAATCCATTAATTGTCATATTTAGGGTCTAGATATTTTCTAGCTGATAACGTGTGATAATGGTAAAGGAATTCCGTCAATTATGATGCCATTAAAATGTCAAATGCGTAGCTACACGACTACTGTACATTTTGGAGGTTTTATCTTACACGTATTCATTATTATCAGGGGTTATTGAAAATCTATGGTGTAGCCGAAGCAATTTACTCGCGATGGTATCGAGGTCTGATAAACAAGTTTAAAACATGGTCACCGATAACTAATTATCTGCGAATTCGGTTGCAATGTCTGTATTTAAATTGCAATATGATAATGTAGTCATTTGCGGGTGCAGATAAATAGAATGTAGTCTCTTAAATGGCTGGTTGGTTTCTTGCATTTTCTCAGATAACAATTTTAATGCCTTGTCACTTGTTTTCTAAATTCGCTTTTGTAGGCTCATTATAATTTCAATTTGGTATTAAATTTTATTCGTTGATTGAGCTGCTTAGCCCTACTTTTTAACAACAGTGAAAGTTAGTCTTAATTCTACAGAATTGGACTTCCTTGTACATTAGTAAGACATTCCAACGGTTTAAATAAGGATCACATTGAAGCATCATATATCAGGTGGCTTCACATAGGTGACTGACAGCATTATTAGGATAGAATGTCATTGTGATACTATATCTTTGACATTCCAGCAGCTTAAGGCTGTTCAGCCATCTATACTATGTTATCTTTAAATCGCTGGGATGTTATAGAAATAAAGTTATTTTCCTGTTAAATAATCAGTTCTGAAGTAAAGAAAATCAACTATCGATATTTGTTTAAATTGTTGTGGTTTATTTTGTCACATAATAATGGTATTGTATGGAAAGTAAATATACTATTCGCCAAACATTTATTTGATCAGTCAATATGGTTTACCACGTGAGAAGCTGGTAGCAACAGTGTGCGCATGTGCGCACGTTCACATCCGCTTAAGTAAGCGTTTCCGGCTGGAGCTATACTAGCTTCTCGAGTGAAGAACCCTATATATAGAGGATGCCTTCATTTTTTTTTTTCCTCCAATATACAAGCGTAACATGAATAGAGTTTACAATATAAAGTTGATGGACTGGTTTCTACATTTCATTTTAGCATTCAGCCCACTATAAAACAATTTAATTGCTTCATTACTTAAACAGATTTTAGCCTATCGCCGTTGTCATAAAACCGGTAGCCGTATACACGGAGCATTAGAAGTGCGGGGCTTTTGTTTTCTCTTATCCTAACTAAGCAACCATTATTTATAGGTTTATTTTTTTTTGTACTGAAGAAAGGAAAGGTAAAGCCATAAAGTAATTATACATTGACACGAAACATGCAATTAAACGCTGGCTGTTGGTGCGTGAAAAGACTTTTAACTCGGTAAACACAAGGCGAGGCTCCTTCTCTTAATGTTGACATTATCACACCCATGGTATTAATTACTACAGCGAGTTTCCATGCCGCTTTTTAATTGGTGGAATTTCATTCCACTTTTAGCGTGAGATGAATTGCTTAATCACATCATGCTTGGGGACATAATTTCCTGTTTTTAAATTATTTTTTTTCCTAGAACTCTCCCTGTACTTCTTCGACTGATTATGAATTAGATAAAGCTTATATAAGCAGTCTATATACCTACTATAACAATTAATTTAAATTGGGAAAACACATTCTTACTGATAACGTCTATTACTAAGGGAGGTGTATTTTTGTTAGTATATTACTCTACATAGTCGATTTGACAATGTATTTATACGAGCAAAAGATTAATTTGTTTTCATCTAAATTAAATAACTGGGAATATAAGCGGTTGGATTATTCACACTGTTTGCAAAGGCCCTAAATAAATTAAATGCATTATTGATAAGAGGGTGATAGTAATGGAGATGATATACTGAATATAGGATTGAAATGCAGTCTAAATCTCCTTGTTTCATTTTTATAATGGGCATGGTCACGTAATGAATTTCATCTTAGCTGTAAACCGATTTGGCTAGAACTTATGTGAATGCGCATGCGCACGTTTACATAAAATCGGTTTACAATTAGGATGGAATCAGTTTCGTGACTGTAGATATAATATTCTAATTACCGAGAATATCTAAACCGCAAATATTGTTAACGTTGAACTAAGAAGTTCGTGTAAGCCGTAACCCGGGCGCGTAAGCCGATTAACAGCCGTTAGCCGTTACACAGCTGCTGCTGAACTTGCCCCCTGATACTGAACACAAAGACGTAGGTCAAAATTAAAAAGCTATTCAAATTTAAATCTCAATAAAAAATGCACACTTTTAAATGTTAAAACGCCTTGTACATGATTATAACTTTTAGGTCACAATGCATTCAATGTTCGATTTGCATTCTTTAATTATACAATTCTCAGTTCTATTTTTTAATCAATACGTTTTCCAGTTTGCATGCGTTATTAGTTCTTTGAAACAAACAAACAAAAGAAACGAGGTTATCAACAGTTTACTTTGTCTACATTCAAATGATAGTGTTTTTGTTTCTGCGTATTGTCGAACAAACACAGATGTTAGATTTCTCTATACGTGACTGCATTTTTGTCAATAAAAAAAAAATGTTTACGTTCACCTAACGTCACCTGTAGAAAGTTGTATTTGTGTTTAGTTAATGACATCTTATAGCTAATATTTACTTTTAAATTTGGTTGCTATGTGTCTGGGCCAACAAATAAGAACACGAGTGATAATTTATTAGATACATGTACAGTATCCTGCATATGTAGTATACTATATTAGAATACTATATAAACTTGTCAACTTTATGTAGCGCCATAGTTAACCTCTATATGACTTAATCAAACGTAGAGGCAGAATATTATATGCAAAGAATTTAAGCTTCTTTGTTGAGTAATATTAGAGAGATTTAGCAAGAAACGTACGTTTCACTTACCGTTAATGTTGACCCCATGTGCGCATGCTCTGTTGAACGGTCAAATTCGGCGTTAAATTCATGTTTAGCATGCAATTGGACGGTAGGGCTCCGTCCCATGCAAAAGTTTCCATCCGTCATGCGCAGACTAAAATCACGTTAAATTTGTTCCACCTTTGAAAACGTTCTATGTAAATTCTTCACATTTTTCAGATATATCTGCAATTTAAAAAAAAAATACGGTTATGTTGCCCTTTACCCAGAATCCCTTGCGCGTTACTATCCCTATGTGCGTTTGGAAATAATGACGTCAACGGTAAGTGATTTTTCTTGCTAAATCTCTCTAATATGTGAAATTATTCCAAACCCCGGTAAAGTAGAGATGTAGAACAATATGTAAATTATAGATTTATTTTTAATTAAAATTTAAATCCAGCTATTACATTCGACATCAACTTTGTTTCCCATTAGTGGGGGGAGGCTGAAGGGGGAAATTAAAAAATGTCATGAGCAGCTCATCATATATTAAAATTTTCTGTTTTCCTTAATTTTCTCATGTCGGATTTCGGGTTTACCACTGCACAAACAATAAGTGGAATATTTTCACTCGTGTTACACCCAACCCTATCACCGGAACAACTGTACAAACGTAAATATTGACCTGGCTGGTTTAGGTTGCCATTGTTAATGGTATGTCAAGGTTGGGCTATTGTAGAGTTTCAAGTATTGTCTCTGGCACAGGGCGTGGGCGTGAGCTGCCCATTCAGCAGGCATCATGATATATATACAGACGTTCAGTTTTCCCTATCCGCACCATTAACACAAATAGCGAACAGATGAACGAAGGAGGAGAAGGGGGTGCAATGTGTGCGATGTGTTATTGATTGAACTCACAGCGGTTTCATCGCATATTTAAACGGATATGGCAAAACATTGGAGCGTGCTAGAGGAAAATTGACAGTCTGTTATGTTGACATAAGCGAGCATGGCAATATGCCCGACCTCTTCACTAGATGGCAGGATGGGTTACTCTCCAATATTGCCCTGGCAACGTTGCAATTCCCTGTCATGAAAATGTCGGATTTCTCTTCTGAAATCCACCATGACTTGCTAACCTGTGGATGTCATCACAATTCGACGCTTTTTACTTCATCTATAAGCTTGTGTTTTACACCCTGTATAGGACTAAGTCTAGAAGGGTTAATTAAAGTCACCAGGGGGTTTGTTTGGGATTTATTATGATCATTATATGACAAACAGCCTTTACAAAAGATGGCTATTGATCCACCTTATAGAGTATATGCAAATACAGGGTTCCCACAAACTTGGAAAAACCTGGAATGTCAGGGAATTTGAAAAAGTCATGGGGTAGACATGGAAAGTCAGTGAGGTTTTCAAGTTGGTTCTGGAATATTTCTGACCAAGACTATGCTGACAATAATTTGCCCATAAACGTTGTAAGTCATGATTGGAAAACATTGAGAACAAATTAGTTTAAATGTTCATGTTTCATTTTTTTTATACCATTTTACTACAAATAAATATTTTTGCTACGTAAAAACAAAGTAAAAAAAAATGAAGTGTTAGTTTTTCGAAGTCATGAAACAATTCAAAAATTCTCTGAAAAAGCCTGGAAAGTCAGGGAATTTCATTCTAAAAAAAATGTGGGAACCCTAATATAAGTTAAAATAACCGATCAGGTTAAAACAATCTGAAACTCAAGTTAAGGAGGACTTTGTGTATAATAGATTTGGAAAACCAGCATGCAAATCATGAGAGTACTCTGAAATTTCTACTTTATATAATATAGAAAGCTGCGTATGGATTTTTTTTATCAAATACTCATGTGTTTACACGTCTTGGAACGCTGGGAGTAATAAATGAATGACGTCATTGTAATGCTTGGTTTTCATTATTATATTTGGTCGCTGATGGAAAATAGGACTGATCTCCTTGTTGGGTATATATACCGTACATGTATACTATATCCACACAATTACAGCCGTGTATTGTATTAGCGAAATTGTCCAATAGCATGATTTTATTGGTGTTTGTTTAGAATTGGGTGTTCTTCAAATATTTCTTCTGGATGGCAAACAAGATGAAGATTCGATGGATACAATTTCTACCGCGGCTATATATATACAGATCCTTATTTGACAGGCAACGCTGTTTATATCCAAGCCGATATTGCATTATATTGCAACTAAATATATATACAATCTGAAATATTGAACAATTTTCCGTCGAAATTAAATACTTGCCGTGCCTTTGACTCGTTTTCATGCAGAATATTGCGATAGTGTTCTTGCACCCGTAATGCTCGACTGCCCACGGATAAATGAGGGCTTATCCTAAAAGTTCCTTGTGTAATATCTTAAACTGAGGATGTTAGCTGACAATACTCATGGTCATTGATGGAATATACCCCATTCTAAAGATCTGTTTCATCATGATTATATTAACCTCCCATGATTGAACGACGATCTTCATTTATATAAACTCAAGTTTCAGCATAAACACAAAGTATTTGATTATCTTACAATTTTTTGTAATGCCCATAATCTTTCATCACATAAGTTAAATTTTAAGAAGGATTGCGATGGCATTTTTCCTCCAACAACATGGAAAGTTAAATTTGTATAATTAATGCAATGTGCTTAGGTGAAATTCTTATATTTATATATTTATTTTTCAAAATGCATATAACTTTGCAACTTTTAATGCATTTAGCATTCCGATGTCATAAGATATACTGTATCATTTCAAACAGTGCATGTGATACGCTTTTGGAATGGCCCTTTTTCACTTTCCAGTCCATAAAACTCCTATATTACAAATGCTGACCACGTACAAATGAAAATCTATATGAAACATGTATCCAGCAGATTGAAATTGGACAGATTTTTTGCGTGCTTATTTCATGCAAGCTGTATCTGTTTTTTTTTTTCTTTCTTCTTTTTGCATCTCTTTTCCAAATCTATTACATCTGCTTTTGATTGCACTTTTTCAAATCACTTAGACCTATACAGTATACGTGGTTGGTACAGACGTGGCTGATAT
This sequence comes from Julus scandinavius, assembly GCA_034696685.1. Lineage (NCBI taxonomy): Eukaryota > Metazoa > Arthropoda > Diplopoda > Julida > Julidae > Julus > Julus scandinavius. The sequence goes on from JAQGAE010004033.1 coordinate 13,221, forward strand.
ATGTGCCTACATTAAGGTAAAAGAGCCATTTCTACTTTTCTCTTCAAAAATCGATCGATATACAGTTGAAGGATTTTGGGGATGTATATCTACGGTATATAGCAATGTTGTCAATTTTGAATAGGCTAAGAACTTCTACATGGTGTCCATATTGCTTAATAAGGAAAATTTTCAATAGAAATTCAGAAAGCATGCAAATGTTTTGATAGGAAATTTGCATTTGCGCTTTAATGCCATTGTATATG
>JAQGAE010004034.1:0-13464 GCA_034696685.1 Julus scandinavius
GTGGATACGCACCTTTAAGCCGAGTCTCCACTGAAGGCAACATGGTTTGCAGAAACAAATAATGAATACAAGTTTGTGTGTGCCAGAAACATGGTTTCGGCACCGGGAAGCGGTCCGGATCAAAGAAAACATGTTGCCACTTTAGTGCGCATGCTCAGCCATGTGTTCAGGTCAACATTTGACCACATGGCTGAGCATGCGCAGTAAAGTGGCAACATATTTGTCCAACTTTTTTCAACTTTTCCTGGAGACACCTCAGCATACATCAACATGTTGATGTATTTATGTTTCAGGTTTGTCTTTGAGTGTTTGTATGTTTGGAGTCTGCGTGTTGCATGTTGTCTTCAGTGTAGACCCGGCTTTAAGTCATGGATAAAACCCTTAAAACCGGGTCTTCACTGAAGGCAACATGGGGAAACAATGTTGAGGCAACATTGTTTGCTGAAACAAATAATAAATACAAGTTTGCCTACCGTGATGTTTGAGCAAACTTATGATGTTTCTGACGTGTCTGTATTTGTGGGGTTTGCGTGTTTCATGTTGCGTGTTGAATGTTGCCTTGAAGGTCGGGAATTATGTATAAATTTATGTCAAACACCAATTTTATGCTGGAATTTCCCTTCGTGGTCAGGAAATTACCGTTAATCAGAAAAATCTGGAAAAATGTCGTGGAATTTTCAGCGAGATGGGTGCTTGGAAATTTATAGAACGCCTTTGTATGTTCCCTTTGTATGGGGCCTTTGTATGTTCCAACAAATTTTCTAGGCACCCTACTTAAAAAATGGAGGACAACTATGAGGGGAGGTGGGTATGGGCTAAAATGGACACCGTGTGGACAGGGGGTAGGAAGGGGGTCAACTTTTGAAGGAATTTCGGGGACGTCCTTTTCGAATGGCCCCTTACGTTGATGAAAATTAACATGGCTGTTCCAGGGATTGGTCTAAGGTTTAGAATCCCCTTAAATCATCCAATGTTAATTTCATTGTTGATTTAAATCCCGTTCAGAGGGTAAGATTTCTAATTTTGTTTTTCAATGGTATCGTCCAGCCTCCGGCTCCGTCAGGGCCAAAAACTGGACAATGGTCAGTCTCGGGGCGCGCCATCTGGGAACGGTCCGATATTAAAGCTCATAATGGCCGGCAAAATCCAATTTAGGTCTTCACCAGAGTGATGAAAACCTAGATTTAATCAAGTTTTTCAAAGCGGAGGGGGCTGACTGACCACGGGTCAACAAGGAAGGGTCTCAGGGAGGCAGGATCACGAGAGTTTTTCAGACTCTGGCCTTTGCTGGACATGCAAAGATGGAGAAGATTGCGAATGGGGAAATTCCCGATCAACTGGTCAAGTAAACTTAAAGCGGTTTGGCCTAGACGTTTTTATTGAGTTGAATTCAATTTCGTAGTGGATTTATTGACCGCCATTAAAGCTTAAGGTGGCGCCCTGATTTTCCTCATTAAACGTTCATTTGGGCGGAATTGGAAGGAGTTTCGAATTAATTGCTTCCAAAAAGATCAAATGAAGCGAGCGTTTGAAACGACAAACGCCATCATTAATTCTTGATGAAATTCCTCCGTCGATTGAACAATAATCCGATTTAGCGCTCAAACTTAGCTTGGGATGGTGAAGACGGATGTAAACATACAAATTCTGCTACGTGTTTCCAAGCTAAACATCTACCTTTACCACGGGTGAATTTTGTTTACTGACTTTGTATAAAAATACAGTGTTTCGTCAATTTATATGACGCCATCGATTGCAAAACGCACACAACAACAACCAAAAATGCTTAGATTCTTAGAAAAAAATAGATCTTTTAGAAGATATTTTACAATTAATCTTCTCAATTTACTAACAACATCAATAGAGAAACACATTAAATGTAAACAATGTATAATATTTAAAAAAAAAATTATGCAAAGAATATGCAGCTGACGAAAAATATTAGATCTGGACGCACAACATCACTGGTAACATGTATTCAGATATAAGATTTTTGGTCACATGTATCCAGATATAAGTTGTTTGGTGAACTGTATCCAGATACAGGTCGTTTGGTCAAATGTATCCAGATGAAGGTTTTTTGGCCAGATGTATCCAGATATAAGTTGTTTGGTCTGATGTATCCAGATAAAGGCTGTTTGGTCACACTGTATCCAGATATAAATTGTTTGATTAAATGTATCCAGATATAGGTTTTTTGACCACATGTATCTAGATATAAGTTGGTTGGTGAAATGTATCCAGATATAAGTTGTTTGGTCAAATGAATTCAGATATAGGTTTTTTGGCCACATGTATCCAGATATAAGTTGGTTGGTGAAATGTATCCAGATACAGGTTGTTTGGTCACATGTATCCAGATACAGGTTGTTGGGTCAAATGAATCCAGATGTAGGTTTTTTGGCCAGATGTATCCAGATATAAGTTGTTTGGTCTGATGTATCCAGATAAAGGCTGTTTGGTCACATTGTATCCAGTTATAAGTTGTTTGATTAAATGTAGCCAGATATAGGTTTTTTGACCACATGTATCCAGATATAAGTTGGTTGGTGAAATGTATCCAGATACAGGTTGTTTGGTCATATGTATCTAGATATAAGTGGTTTGGTCAAATGAATTCAGATATAGGTTTTTTGGCCACATGCATCCAGATATAAGTTGTTTGGTCAGATGTATCCAGAAATAAGTTGTTTGGTCAAATGTGTCCAGATATAGGTTTTGTAGCCACATCTATCCAGATATAAATAACTTGTTTGGTTACATGTATCCACATACGTTTCTTTGGTCACATGTATCCAGATATAAGCTTTTTGACCACATAAATTGTGATCACATGAATCCATAGATAAGTTCTTTTGGTCACGTGTTTCCAGATACAAGTTTTTTGGTGACATGTATCCAGATATAAGTTTTTGTTGGTTACATGTATCCATATATAAATTGTTTGGTCACATGTATCCTTCAGTATATGCGACAACGTTGTTTCCAAGTCGCTGGATACATGATTTAAAACACCCGCGATTCTAAGACGCAACACCATTTTTGGAGATGTTTCTAATGAATCGATAATACTTATAATATATTTTCTGACATTTAAACATTGACGTTTGTTTGTATGTTTATCAGAAATGAGCAAAGCATGTTAAGGTGCAAACATGAAGGTGACAACAACCATGAAACGCATTATGAGGTCAGAAATTGATGGTAATATCTCGGAGAGTTAATCGCAGAGAGTAAAACAAAAGTTGCTATATTCAAAAAGAAGATGATTGATTCCATATAACCTGATGTGTTTCAGGACATAATTATTGAACACTTTTTCAGAATTCCAAAAACACAAAAGATATATCCACAATTTACAGTATCGATATTTTTTGGAATGACTCTCCGTGTTTCTGTTGAATACTCGCAAGAGGAGAAAACAACCGGAAATTCTTGACCACAGTTCCAGTGAGTTTCCATCAAAGAGGCTTTATTTTTAATGTGTTTCTTCTCCAGCAATTTATGGGTTTGATTGGTGCACGCTTGTTTTGAGAGAGGAAATAGAAGACGGCGTCCAATTTACTTGTTATTTCATCAAAGACGACGTCGGTTTCTTCATTTAATCAGCCAACTTTTAAACTGGACATTTGACCAGCTGACCATCAATCAAACGGTGAAAACGGAGCCAAACAACAAAACACCAAGACGCAGAAAAAGCAAACAACCGACGAATGGCAAGCAATCAAAAGCAGTAAATGACTATTTTGGTCAGATGATGGTTATTGAAGCTGACCTTTGACATGGCCCTGAGATCACGTGCTGACAAAGAAACTGCTCCATTAAAAGTAAATGCAGTAAATGCCAGCTCATTGACATGTAAAAGCAGTTTGGAATCATTGGAAACTGACCAGATGTTTATGTGATAATGTGTTCCTAAACGATTCTGAAAGTTTAACAAAGCTAACACTATCAGAACATGTTCTGAATAACATAAAAGTTGAACACACATGTAAATTTCAAAGCAGCATGTCCAGTTTTTGGTAAATAACGCGCGTTTAATCGGACGGATAATGTGATAATGTGTTCCTAAACGATTCTGAAAGTTAACCAAAGCTAACACTATCAGAACATGTTCTGAATAATATAAACGTTGAACACACATGTAAATCTGACATTTGTGATGTATTGTTTACTACGCGAATTCAAAGCAGCATGTCCAATTTTTGGTAAATAACACGCGTTTAATCGGACGGGAATGTGAATATTTGGAACACATTAACGAACATTTGACGAACACTACTCTGTAAAAGTAAATACCAGCTCATTGACATGTAAACGCAGTTTGGAATCCTTGGAAACTGACCAGATAATAATGTGTTCCTAAACGATTCTCATAATTAACCAAAGCTGACACTATCAGAACATGTTCTGAATACCATAAACCTTGAACACACATGTAAATCTGACATGATGTGGTGTATCTTATACATCACTTCAAAGATGCACGTCCAATTTTTGGTATATAACACGCGTTTAATCGGACGGAAATGTGAATATTTGGAACACATTAACGAACATTTGACGAACACTACTCCATAAAAGTAAATACCAGCTCATTGACATGTAAAAGCAGTTTGGAATCATTGGAAACTGACCAGATATTAATGTGATAATGTGTTCCTAAACGATTCTGAAAGTTAACCAAAGCTAACACTATCAGAACATGTTCTGAATAATACAAACGTTGAACACACATGTAAATCTGACGTATGTGATGTATTGTTTACTATACGAATTCAAAGCAGCATGTCCAATTTTTGGTAAATAACACGCGTTTAATCGGACGGGAATGTATTTATTTGGAACACATTAACGAACATTTGACGAACACTACTCCATAAAAGTAAATACTAGCTTGGAATCATTGGAAACTGACCAGATGTTAATATGATTGTGTTCCTAAACGATTCTGAAAGTTACACATGTTCTGGCCTCAGAACATGTTCTGAATAATATAAACGTTGAACACATGTAAATCTGACATGATTTGATGTATCTTATACACGATTTCATTCAAGCATGTCACATTGTTGGTAAATAACATACTTTTCAATGTCCAGGAAAGTCAATATCTGGAACACATTAACGAACATTTGACGATGCCATCTCAGTGAACCTGTAAAAGCAGCTTGAAATCACTGAATGTTAACCAGATGTCAATGTGACATTGTCTTCCTAAACGATCCTAAACACTTTTAGCATTTCATCTCTCAACACTTGAGATCACAAAAATGGGAGTCTGCAAACATGTGTCGTAAGTTGTGATGTGTTCTTAAATGGCAACATGCAATGATGTAATGTAAATACCCCACAAGTGATGCATTTTCATAAGTTTTATTTGGAACACTTCATGTGTAGAGAAAATTCAAAGAAGTTGGCGATCAACTTGTCACCGAGGGTGGATGTAACACTCTCCTCTTCACACCATCTCGAGTCAACAGGTGCGTGCGTTGACGCAGTTACGGCGCTCTTCCCACAGGTCCCTTAAAGCCTGGCCTGCTAAAGTAGTTACCATGTCATTTTTTTTTGTTGTTTTTCTAAATATGGAACAACCTGCACTTACATCGAAAGACGTGTTGTTAATCAACCGATTGTTTGCTTAATCTAGGAATTGGAAATGTGAGCATGGAATGGTCAACAAGGACACGTTGAGTGGTTGGAACAAGGAACTTTGAACGATATGGAAAACAAAGATGGCGGCCAAAGGCAATTAGGGCACGTGGAAATGGCGAAAAAAGGCAAACAAACAAGAAGATCTAAGAAATGAAAGCAAACAGCAAAAAATGGGACCTGCCTAGGACTTCCTATCACGTCGAGATCATTACATTGCCCTGGAGTTGAGGTGATTGAGTTTTTCGTGAAAACGTGAGAAGCCAGCAGGATTATCGGTGACATTGGTAAACAACGAGACTGACCATTGGACCAATGTGGTGCAAATACAGAAATAATTCCAACTAAAAAGTAGTTTCATGAGGTAGTTATAAGTTTCATCATTTGTTGCACGACATGTTGCTAGATAAAAACATATAATGTAGTTCCGGTGATCGATTTCTTGTTGACCACTCCACAAGCACTAGATTAAGCACAAAAAAACTTTATCCAATGCAGCAATACATAGGGTTTTCTGGTGTACCAGAAACCCAAGTTCCAAATGTACTTGAATTTTTAAAACCTCGGAAAAATCGGGAATTATGCCTATATGTAAATTTCCGTTAACCAGCTAAATGTTGTGAAATTGTTAGTGAGAGTTTGCTTGGAAATTTATAGGATGGGTCTTTGTACATATGTTCCAACAAATTTTCAGGACAACCTACTTTTCAAAAAAAATGAGAGGATGCGCCGCCCCTTCTGTTTTTAAGCTCCGCCCTTAGCGCTCAACGCAAGAAGTTGACTTTTTCTGGAGTGCGGAACATAAAAAAAATACATGACGGCCCCTCCACATGGTTCTAAAATGTCTCTCTATTTGAACCATAGGAGGCGCATGCGCAGTAGGTCTGTCCGGAAACTGTTCAAGTGTAGTGTGAACAAGTGCAGCCATTACCAGATTTTGACGGACTGACCTCATTTGTCCGTTCTGCGCTTGGTGCGGACAGTGATGCCAGGTTCACACGCACCAGCCTTTTGTGCGTTTTGGTGCCCCGCGCATGTGCACTGGCGTTTACATAGTGATGTGCCGCCCCTTTATATTTTTAGCTCCGCCCATTACGCACAACGCAAAAATTCGGTTTCCTTTCTACGTTTTTGTGTTCTGTTTGTCCGGAAAATGGCGGCCCCTCCACATGGTTTTAAAATGCTTCCCCATTTAAACCATAAGGGGCGCATGCGCAGTAGCTCTTGTGGAGACTGGTCACGTGAAGTGTGACCATCTGCAGCGATTACCAGATTTTGACGGACTGACGTCATTTGTCCGTTCTGCGCTTTGGTGCGGACAGTGATGCCAGGTTCACACGCACCAGACTTTTGTGCGTTTTGGTGCCACGCGCATGTGCACTGGCGTTTACATAGTGATGCGCCGCCCCTTTATATTTTTAGCTCCGCCCATTACGCACACCGCAAAAATTAGGTTTCCTTTCTACGTTTTTGTGTTCTGTTAGTCCGGAAAATGGTGGCCCCTCCACATGGTTTTAAAATGCTTCCCCATTTGAACCATAAGGGGCGCATGCGCAGTAGCTCTGTGTGGAGACTGGTCACGTGAAGTGTGACCATCTGCAGCGATTACCAGATTTTGACGGACTGACGTCATTTTTTCCGTTCTGCGTTTTGTGTGGACAGTGAAAATGCGGCATAAAGATGTTCCAAGTTTTTAGACACATTCCTCAACAATCTTTGCAGATGTGTTCCAAATCTCCATCAGCATTGAAGACGGCTTAGTTTCTCTTTTTGCTAAGCTTCTCGGATGCATTTTAAATCCTCGGTAAGTGCATCTACGGCGCTTCGGATGCTTGCCCAATCAACGTCGAAATCCGGGGTCGTCCAACAGTTTCGCCGCTTTTAGTCCAGTGTGCCTCGGCGAGATAATGCTTATTCCTTCTTTCTTTTTGCGTTCCTCGTCTCTTTTTCCTTATCGGGAAAATAAGACGCCATTATTTTCACCGAATGGTCGCTGGTCAAAAATAATTCGATCCGCGGCTTTTCTCGCATTCAAATAATGCAATTTCCGAGATTTCGTTTTTTTTTTTTTTATTCCGCGAGTATATAGAGATGCCCCTAAAAAAATCGCAGAATCCGAACAATCGGAGCTCAGATCCTACACGTACTGTCTATTTTTTCTTCCAACAAGAGTTATAGTAGGACATGGATAGGGTTTGAACCCGATACCGAAACTTCTTCTGTTGTTTGGATCCGGCTTTCGGTTTACGCTGACCGGAAAATCGATATCCGGAAAAATCGGATTTTTTTGTACTTTTTTGTTGTTGCTGCTGCTTCGAAAAAAGGGCTGCTAGCCCCACCCTCGATGCAATTAATCGAAATAACGCTGTGGTCATTGATAGCGCATTAATTAGAAACGCGTGATTGCATTAGGGTCGCTCATGTGGTCACTTCGTGTCCAGTTTCTGTGATTATGGGGAGGGTCCATTTTACCAGGAACCTCATTTCTGGAAGTTCTTGCCAGTGACAGATTTCAGCAAAAACTGGTTAACTCCAGTACTAACTACTTTGAGAAATTCTATTTTCTCTCGCCAGTTGCACAGAATGCATCATAGATGTCGCTGTGTGTTTTGCATTGAAATACCACTTTCCATGTGTAACAGAGTCCATGATACCAGATACCTCATTCTGGAAGTTCTTGCAAGCTGTGACAGATTTCAGCAAAAACTGGTTAACTCCAGTACTAACTAATTAGAGAAATTCTATTTTCTATCGCCAGTTGCACAGAATGCATCATAGATGTCGCTGTGTGTTTTGCATTAAAATACCAGTTTCCATGTGTATCAGAGTTCATGATACCAGATACCTCATTCTGGAAGTTCTTGCTTATGACAAATTTCAGCAAAAAATGGTTAACTCCAGCCCTAACTACTTTGAGAAATTCTATTTTCTCTCTTCAGTTGCACAGAATGCATCATAGATGTCGCTGTATGTTTTGCATTAAAATACCAGTTTCTATGTGTAACAGAGTCCATGATACCAGATACCTCATTCTGGAAGTTCTTGCAAGCTGTGACAGATTTCAGCAAAAACTGGTTAACTCCAGTACTAACTAATTAGAGAAATTCTATTTTCTATCGCCAGTTGCACAGAATGCATCATAGATGTCGCTGTGTGTTTTGCATTAAAATACCAGTTTCCATGTGTATCAGAGTTCATGATACCAGATACCTCATTCTGGAAGTTCTTGCTTATGACAAATTTCAGCAAAAAATGGTTAACTCCAGCCCTAACTACTTTGAGAAATTCTATTTTCTCTCTTCAGTTGCACAGAATGCATCATAGATGTCGCTGTATGTTTTGCATTAAAATACCAGTTTCTATGTGTAACAGAGTCCATGATACCAGATACCTCATTCTGGAAGTTCTTGCCAGTGACAGAATTCAGCAAAAACTGGTTAACTCCAGTACTAACTACTTTGAGAAATTCTATTTTCTCTCTCCAGTTGCACAGAATGCATCATAGATGTCGCTGTATGTTTTGTATTAAAACACAAGAGTCCATGATACCAGGGACCTCATTCTGGAAGTTCTTGCTTATGACAGATTTCAGCGAAAACTGGTTAACTCCAGTACTAACTAATTTGAGAAATTCTATAATTCTCTCGCCAGTTTCACAGAATGCATCATAGATGTCGTTGTGTGTTTTGCATTAAAATACCAGTTTCCATGTGTGCCAGAGTCCATGATACCATATACCTCATTCTGGAAGTTCTTGCCAGTGACAGAATTTAGCAAAAACTGGTTAACTCCAGTCCTAACTAATTTGAGAAATTCTATTTTCTCTCTCCAGTTGCACAGAATGCATCATAGATGTCGCTGTGTGTTTTGCATTAAAATACCAGTTTCCATGTGTGCCAGAGTCCATGATACCAGATACCTCATTCTGGAAGTTCTTGCCAGTGACAAATTTCAGCAATCTTAACTCCAGTATTAACTACTTTGAGAAATTCTATTTTCTTTCGCCAGTTGCACAGAATGCATCATAGATGTCGTTTTGCATTTCAAAAATGTGGCCATTTTCACACTCTTGCAATGGAACAACTAATCTTTAGATAGTTGCCATGGAGTTATCAAATGACGTCACGACTAATAATTTGATGGGTAAAAAGCCTAAACAGAAATACCACTCATATATTGTTTTTAAGAACGAAATATAGTTATTTTTCCCCAGAACCGACATTAAACAGGAGATTAAAGTGCAGGGCACGACGTATAATAGCAATAAAACATTTTCCCCCCCAGAAAAATTACAAAACACAAAAAGAATCCAAAAATGCGGTAAATAAACGTTGACATGTCCTACTACAATTCCACATGGTCTGATGGTCAACCAGCACATCTTATTTTTATTTATTCTTATTATTTTCCAAATAAGAAGTTGCAATACATCTGTCGTTCGAGAAGCCAAAACCGCCATTTGTCGAAATTTATTTCATGACAGCATAATTTTCTTTGTTTTTTTTTTCCCCCTAGAAAGTTATTGCGAATGGACCTTATCTCCAAAGTTGGCAAAATTCGCGAAGAACTTGATAACAAAAAGAGCAGAACATAAAAATAAGTTAGAAAAATTCGAACTCAAAGAATTCTAAAAAGTTAAGAAAGAAATAAATAAGAGGAAAAAAATCCATGAAAAGTTTTCAAATATGGACAAGGATAATTTAGAAAATAGCTAAAAATGGGTCAAAATTCAAGCGAATAAGATGTCTATAGAATTACAGGCCAATGAACTTTGACCTTAGCTGTCGTTGTTGTGCATCTCCGGTGATTTGTAATGGCGGTCGCCTATTGGCCAATAAGCGTAGACAGTTATTGACAGCCACCATCTTGTTCTCACGCACCATATACTTAGGCAGATGAAAAATGGAATGCATTAATACATCAAACGGCCATATTATGATGCATGATCGAATCGATGAACGTTGGTCTAAGGTTGAAAGCTGGCACTTAATAACTGTCCCACTAATAAACCGAGTAGGCCACAAAAAAATATAAAAAATCGTGCATAAAATTTGATAGTGGTTTTCCATAACGTTGACATCTAGAGGTGACCTGAAACTCGACACTTTGAACGCTTTTGCGACTCATGTTCTTGACCCTTACTTTGCACATCATCAACTTGTTTCCTGCATAATTTTACACTTCCCAATGTACAGTAACTCTTTTCTAATGACAAAAGAGATAATGCAACAAAGCATCAAGGGATTTCCAAAAGCTGCATGGCTCCTTTTACACCATATAGCAGATTTAACACGCGTCATGTCATCACAACACGTGTTTGGCCATCATCAGTACACGCATCTCCATGTTGTCACCACCAGTTCACAATTTTCATGTCATCATACCCACCAGAGCCAGTTCATAACTTTTCATGTCTTCATACCCACCAGACCCAATTCATAATTTTTCATGCCATCATATCCGCCAGACCCAGCTCAGAAGCTGTGATTTCATCATACCTACTACTGGCCCCAGACCCAGCTCAAAGTATGTTATGTTAGCATACCGATCAGATCCAGTTCACAACTTTTCATGTGATCATACCCACCAGACCCAGTTCATAATTTATGTCATCATATCCGCCAGACCCAGCTCAAAAGTACTTTTGAGCTGGGTCTGGCGGATATGAGGACATAAAAAATTATGAACTGGGTCTGGTGGGTATGACCCAGCTCAAATTTTTTTTATGTCAGCATACCCACCAGCCCCAGTTCATAATTTTCATGTCTTCATACCCACCAGACCCAATTCATAATTTTCCATGTCATCATATCCGCCAGACCCAGCTCAGAAGCTGTGATTTCATCATACCTACCACTGGCCCCAGACCCAGCTCAAAGTATGTTATGTTAGCATACCTATCAGATACAGTTCACAACTTTTCATGTGATCATACCCACCAGACCAAGTTCATAATTTTTCATGTCATCATATCCGCCAGACCCAGCACAAAAGTTGTGATGTCATCCCAAGACCCAGCTCAAAATTTTTCATGTCAGCATACCCACCAGCCCCAGTTCATAACTTTTCATGTCATCATACCCACCAGACCCAGCTCAAAAGTTGTGATGTCATCATACCCACCACTGGCAAGAAACCAAGCTCCCAATTTCTCATGTCATCATACCCACCAGACCCATGTTTTTACCATTTGTCATGTCATCATACCCACCAGACCCAGTTTACAATTTTCATGTCAAAATACCAACCAGACCCATGTTTTTACAATTGTCATGTCATCATACCCACCACTGGCCATCAGATCAAGCTCAAAATTTGTGATGTCATCATACCCATCACTGGCCATTAGCCCCACCTCACAACTTTTCATGTCACCATTCCCACCAGACCCAGCTCAACATTTGTCATGTCATCATATCCTCCAGACCCAGTTCATAATTTTCCTGATCAACATCACAACCAGTTCACAATTGTCCATGTCTCCTCAACAGTTTACAAGTCACCAGTTTTGTTGTCATCACCACCATCCCAAGCATGTTCATGTTATCAGTACCAGTTCAAACATTTCGATGTCAATACCCCCAGTTCAATGCTACCAGATCACCAATCCATGTATGTATATTATTACAAAGCTTCAGATGGGTTTTCTTCTGAATATCTGACCTTGGACATTTTTGGATTTCTAAACTTTCCTCAACCAACAATGTTTTATTAGCGTCTAACAACTAATCCCAAATAGACTTTTTTTTTTGGATTTAACGTAATAAGACAAAGTTTGAGATGACATGTTGAGAGCAATAGCAATTTCCAAGAACAAATGAATGTATGTATATACAAAGAACAAGAAGTACATTCCAGTTCCTGAGCAGGTCATTTGTATGCCGGATTCTCATTCCAGACTGCCTGCGATGGAGCCAGAAGATATGGTCAAAATCTCAGCAACTATCCCCTCAGCTCAATTAAAACTGCTTTATGTAGACCATAAAGTTATGAGCTACCGAGTTATAGGATAACTGGACTCTGTAAAAAAGAATCTGCAGACAGTGAATTGCCAAGCAACTTGAGTTTTTATGAGACGGAAAGTCATTTCACAAAACACCGGATGGGCATCATGGACAAGGCCCATTACCGGAAGTGAACGATCGTGTTCACATTGCGCGCATCATGTTAAACAATCACAGCACTGTTTGAGTCTCTTGTTCTTCAGACAGTTCAAAGAAATGTGAAATGTTTGCTTTTTTTAGTACTCAATCAAGAGAGTCATAAAGCCCATGCCTTGAAAGGGTATACAGTTTCATAAACATGAAATCATAAATTTTTCCTTTGAAAAGACTTAACCTCCCATACATTGTAGAAAACACATTCCAAAACCCCAAAACGTGACTACAACATTCTAAAATGTGACAACATGTAGAGCTTCAATTCTGAACCTCTCAACATATAAATCACTTATGGATTATAAAGAATCAAAGTGCTTCAGATAGTCAGTTCACATAAAGCAAGTGAAGCACTGTTTGAGTCTCTTGTTCTTCAAACAGTTCAAAGAAATGTGAAATGTTTGCTTTTTTTAGTACTGAATGAAGAGAGTCATAAAGCCCATGCCTTGAAAGGCTACAGTTTCATAAACATGCAATCATAAATTTTTCCATTGAAAAAACTTCATCTCCCATACATTGTAGAAAACACATTCCAAAATCCCAAAGCGTGACTACAACATTCTAAAATGTGACAACTGTAGAGCTTCAATTCTGAACCTCTCAACATATAAATCACTTATGGATTATAAAGAATCAAAGTGCTTCAGATAGTCAG
>JAQGAE010004035.1:0-13463 GCA_034696685.1 Julus scandinavius
AATTTTGTGTGGTTTGAGGTTTATGATTTGTGGCGTGAGCTTCGCTCCGCTTTCGTCAGGTGGGCAACGGGCTTTACAGTATAAATTCCTACAAATATTAATCTGATAACTTTCTATTAACTAAGCATAGACAATAGCTTGTACACTCGTAATATTTTTTAAACCTGATTTTTTAATGGTACATACATATAAACCTATAATACTTTGGTTACTTTGCATGCATGCCTTTAGTATACAATATTAATAAAGTTCCTTACCAAGTAATCTCTCAATGAAACGTTTTCTTCGCAACCATTCTTAATGAATTTACATGAAACTTTTAGCTCAAGCACCGCTCTTTCAAACTCCAAATCTCGTTTATCCTTTTTTAATAAAAAAAATAACAAGAAGCACTGATTCTTAAACAAGCACAATGATTTAAAAGCATATAATGCATACCGATTCAACTTTGGTCTTGCAATATGGACACGGCTTCTTGTAAAATTTTGGAAGGCACTTAATACAGAAGACATCTTTGCAATTGGCAGTGCGATGGCTAATGGCAATATTTCTGCAAGCGCAGCAGCTGTAACCCTTTAACTTAATATAATTATTATCAATAAACGAAAGCTCGTTTACTTGATTTTGCAAGGAAGTTATTAATTCATCTGTAATAGAATTTGAATAAATCATTTAGGAGAAAGTATTTGGTGGGATGGTTTATTAATACGGAAACTTACCAGAAAGTTCAATATTTTCTGTTGTCGCCATTATAGAGATCTGAACAAGTTAATTAATAGCGCACTAGTTTCTGTCGATGATGAAAACATAAAAAGTGTATTTTAAAACACAGCACTTAATCAGAACAATCAATAGCTGATATAACGATTATCTTAACTTTAGTTTCAACATCCGTTATCATACCTTTTTTAAACGTAATTTTCTCTGTCATTCAATCTCTAGAACAAGTAATAAATTTGTAAACTTACATGATTAGCGTATCAATGGAATTTGTATGATTTTCAAAAGTATCAGTATGACAGCTTGATATGCTTTTTGTAAAGGTCACAATAATATATGATTAGCGACTTTGATTAGATAAATTTACTATAAATTCACGAATCTGAGTATTTTGCATTGCAAAAATGCAAGAATGAAAATATTACATGTCATATTCGAATAATATTTACTCATACTAAGAATAATAAAGCAAATATTTTATTTTTTCCATAACTTATCTTTGTTAAGTTGCATATTAAACTTTGGTATGTTTGCATTTTTTAAAAATCTTATATCTAGAATTGGACGCAAAATTTTAGATACTTTTCAAAATAATCGTGTCCAATTCAGCTGGATATAGTATATAGTGAGCCATTTACATTTTACTTTTCTGTGATTAACCAGTCTTGAGTGTTACTCTATAGCGTTTTACTTCGTTCGTAATAAAATTTCGCCATTTCTTTGAAGTTCTTTTCAAAAATCAAAATGTAATTACATGTATATTTTCAGCTTCCTACTTTAGGAGGTTTCGATTTATTTCACGCTATAACTTGGATAAAGCAATTAAATGTTGTTATCCTTAAAATCCACACTTTAGAATTTACAGGCCTGACTTAATAAACATTTTTAAAGACAGATATTTTTTCAAAGATGTTCGTAATGTGTAACAAAAACAATTTTCATTATAATAGTTTGTTCAGAAGAAAAAAATTCTTACACACCCATTCTGTTATAATGGGTGAAGATGTACAAGATTGTGCAACTCAAAAAAGGACACCCGCCATAGTCAAACACATTGTTAAAAATGTACCTCAATTGCTACAAATCAGCTGAAAGTAAAACGATAGCAACAATTTATTTCAGTAAAATCTCTATAAAAGCTCACGATTGGTTTTGCGGTATCTAAACTCATACAAAACACATTGTAACTTGACTCACTTCAGTTTCAATAGTTTTTTATGCAACTGTAAAAAAAAATGAAAGTAATGGAATTTGCAGATAAAACAACAAACATTTAATTTGAGATTCAGTGTATACTCACAAAGAGCGGATAATTATTTGGCAATATTTGCCTACAGTATGTCAAGCCTCCTTCATGATCAATTTTCGAAAAAAAATAGTCGTTAATGTATTTGGTTTCTTGAGCTTTTCACACTTGAGTCGCATTCGATTGACCAGTTTCGAGTGATAAGCATTGAAAAAAAAGAACTTAGATTCATTTACACAAATCCGTTTCGTAACCGTATACAGTGTCAAATCTAATGAAAAATCGGAGCTGTGGCGTGTGTAAATGAACTTTTAGAGCCGGTTGCACCAACAAAGGTTAAATAAAAGGTTAGCTAACCTGAGGTTATATAAAACCACGAGTCAACCTCAAGGTTAGCCTCCTTAGTTTTCTTCAAGTTAACCAATGGTCAACTGTTAACTTCCTTTGGTGCAATGCTTTTTCTAGTTAACTCACGGTTAACCTTAGGTTTACCTTAACCTTTGTTGGATCAACCGGCCCTAAATCTTTAATTTTGACTTAGTTTTGCATATTTAACAAAAGCCATTACGTTGTGTTTCATTGGAGTTTACATGTTTCACAATTTAGATCATTTATCAATCGTTAAAAATATGTATCATTTGAATTTTATTTAAAATAAATGAAAATACCATATAATAAAGTCAACTTTAACATTTCATGCATTAGTGTTTTAGCGTTAGTGTCTACTTAAAAATACAGTATAAAATTATTATATTTTAAAAACGTCTAAAAATAAAGTCAAAAGTTTTATTACAATTCATGGCTCGAATGTTGTGAAGGTGTACAAAATGGATTGAGATCACTTGAATTGCAGAGTCAATTACATGAACATACTTTTCCCATGGGATTAGATGTTTTAAACTGGAATACTTGAAGACACACTGAATTTACGAAATCTGTTGTTAATGCATAAACAGAAAAACTATCTTCAGATTTTAACACAATATTGTTCGAATTATAAACGCATTTTATCTCAATTATTAAATACAGAAATCAGCTTTAAGCAAAGTGTGGTCGCATATTATCACATATACTTCAGTACAGTTAAGAGAGTTTGGAAGGTGTCTTAAAAATGTACAACCAAAATGTTGTATACATTTAGTTTGGATAAATCCATGCATCAACAAGAAATTGAACGCTACGAGATCAAATAACATTACAAGATTTCTACAGTTATTTGTAGTGAAATTGAATCATTTCTCAAGTATTTTGGGTCTTCCGCTGTACTTTGAAGAACGAATGAACTAAACCCTATAATTAATGAACCTTGTTTGAACTCATGATTGCCTACCTCGCTTATATTCTCTTTCGTTAATGAATCTGACTGGTCGAGTAAACAAAACTTGAATTTACAATTAAATGGCAAAGGAAGTAGATCGTCATGTTCTCCCAAAATAACCCTTAAATGTATTGAGATGTATTTTTCCTTGCCAGCGGCTTTACCATTTAAACATGTTTCAACATGCATAGTGTATCCCGTATGACTTGTTTTAAATGGTTTGCTTATTAACCAATACCTCATCCCATTAATTTCATCTCGCTTCTTTTTCGAATAATCATTGATATGCCACAGGAAATTGCCATCATTGGTCGCAATTTGCTTCCACAGCAAGGCAATTGGCTCAAATATTATTTTAATTAGGATCTGATCATTTTTTATGTATTTCTTTTCGCTTTTCAAAAGACTGATAGGGAAAAAAAGTGAAATTATAAAATCTTTCACCAACATATCCTTGGCGGAATTCTTTTTAAACTCCGGTCGGTCGATCAATTCGACATTGTCTTTTATTGCAGCTGCACTCTGATCAAGCAAAACGAATTTCCTCGAATGCAAATATGGCACTGTACATTTACCATCAGCAGTATTAATATTTGTCGTGAAGTTTATATCAATATTAATATAAACTTTCGCATCACTGGTATATAGATCTGGATAAAAATTTAATCCATTAGGCGCCATGAATGATGTTTTTGTTCTAAAAATAACTGGATCTTTTCCCATGAAGGCTTGCAGCTTTCTCTGAATTTCTGGAATTTTCCAAAGATAAATTCCAGGTGGTTCATAACCGTAGTAATCTGTTAAGGAGGACATTATACAAATTGAGATCTCAAGAAATATGTCTGTTTCACTACTAAAAACAATATATCAATACTCACAATGTTGAAAACTTTTAAGTATAGTTTTATTAATTATTTATTATACTTTTAATACCTTCTCTTTTTGCTAAACATATGTCGATTTCACAATAAATTCATCAGTATGTCAATTCCAATAAGTATGTTTAGTATTTCATAACTAGTAATGCATTACGAACTCCTAATTAAGCATATCCATGCCTTGCTTATTTTAATTTTGCTAGGTGATAACTAAAATTTTTATGACAAGAGCAAATTCACTATAATAATATAAGCAAATCATATTACGCTATTATGTAAATGATTCGATCTGATGAGGCTGACATGCACATTCAGAACACGCATTTAGATTAATTTAATGATCTGCTTGTAGCATATTAATTAAATCATAATTCCAAGAGGATGCTTTGGATATAGATATAAAATGTATTGTTATAAAAACAATAATAATTAAATTTCTCAAAGACATACCGCAAGCAGGTATTTAAGCAAGCATTGATCCTTTCTAAGTGATACAATAAAACAAAAAAGTTATCACAGACGTCATAACTAAGAAAATGCCATATACAATTTGCTTAGCAGACGTATTTTTTTATTTTAAAGTTAAGCCTAGACTCATTTCAAAAACAATGGGTCATTCCAAAATACCATTTTACGCAGAAGTCTGAATGGCGAATGTTTTAATTCTGACGGTATCTATATGCTACATTAATTAAAATTTAAACCTTTTGTGTATTAAAAGAAATAAGTTCGTGATAATGCGACAATTAAAGGAAAGGATATTATCAAAATCAAGATTAATTCATTATTTTCCAGTCAGAAGCTTTTAAATGAAGGAAGTGTATCAAATAATAAAACATAAAAAGTAATATATTTTTAAATATATTAACTTATGTGTAAAAGTTTTAACTGTACCTTCTCGAAGAAGCTGCAACACATCAAGGTCGGCTTGCAATTCTTTTAAATGAATCTTTTGTTCTGATTCTACCTTTCGGATTTCCTTTAAAATGGACATAGTTAATCAATTTTTAGCTTTTAGTTCATTACATTTTTTAAAATGTTCACAATTAAATGTTATTATAATCTAGCAGTTAGAACAAGCATTCTTCTAAAGTGAATCACTTACTTCTTTATTTTTCAATTGAATTTTCCTATTATTTCCTAATTATTTTCCTAACAAATATAATTACCTCTGCTTGGTTTATGATTTCCATCTTTAAATGATTGTAAGAGTAGTTTATGTAGATGTGAGAGATGCATAGACCGATAAATAAAATGATGAAAAGTAAGACTTGTGTTTCCATTTTACTCTTTGTTTCACTTTGTAGTATTTCATGACCTTCTTCAATCAACGATTGTAATCTCTGTAATTTGTTTTTAAATTTTCACAATTAGAAATTATTGCGTAATTACATCTAACAGCATCAATTTAAAAACGAATACTGGTAGAGAAATAATTCTACTAATAGAAACTAGCTTTTCAATATCATTTTAAAAATGTTCACAATTAAATGTTATTACATTTTAGCCATTAGAATTAGAATTCTTTATAAGTGAATCACTTACTTCTATATTTTCCAATGGAATCTTCTGGTCTTCCTTTTGAAATTCTTCTTTTAGCACTTGTTGTCCCACTTGACTTTTTGATTCTAACTTTCGAATACCCGTTTAAACATGTTCACAATTAAATGTTATTATAATCTAGCAATTAGAATAAGAATTCTTCTTAAGTGAATCACTTACTTCATTATTTTCCAATTGAATTTTCTTATTATTTCCAAATTATTTTCCTAATGAATATAATTACCTGTGCTTCGTTTATGATTTCCATCTTTAAATGGTTGTAAGAGTAGTTTATGTAGATGTGAGAGATGCATAGACCGATGCATAAACTGATGAAAAGTAAGACTTGTGTTTGGTTTTTATTTTCGTTCTGAATTTTCACCATTTTAGTCTGGATTTCACTTTTTAGTATTTTATGTCTTTCTTCAATCAACGATTGTAATCTCTGTAATTTCGTTTATAAATTTGCTCAATTAGAAATTATTGCGTAATTACTTCTAATAGCATCAATTTAAAAACGATTACTGGTATAGAGAAATAATTCTACTAATAAAAACTAACTTCTCAATATCCTTTTAAAAATTTAAAAAATGTTCACAATTAAACGCTATTACATTTTAGCCATTAGAGCTAGCATCTTGATAAGTGAATCACTTACTTCTTTATTTTCCAATTGAATCTTCTGGACTTCCATTTGATTTTCTTCTTTTAGCGCTTGTTGACCAGTTTGAATTGTTGATTCTAACTTTTCAATATACTTTCAAAAATGTTCACAATTAAATGTTATTGGATTCTTGCCATTAGAATAGCAATTCTTCTTAAGTGAATCACTTACTCCTTTATTTTCCAATTGAATCTTCTGGACTTCCTTTTGATTTTCTTCTTTTATCACTTGTTGTTCAGCTTGAATTGTTGTTTCTAGCTTTTCAATATCCTTTTAAAAATGTTCCTTATTAAAATGTTATTACATTCTAGCAATTAGAATAAGAATTCTTCTTAAGTGAATCACTTACTCCTTTATTTTCCAGCTGAATCTTCTGGACTTCCTTTTGATTTTCTTCTTTTAGCGCTTGTTGTCCAGCTTGAATTGTTGATTCTAACTTTTGGATTTCCATTTAAAAGTATTCCTAATTATTTATTATTCCATTTTTACACGAGTTCTCAATTTGAATAAATCACTTACTCTTTGAATTTCCTTTTTCAGTTCGTTGCCAGATTTTTCACATTGTGGTATAGCATCTTTAAGTTTCCTTATTTCGGTTTGCATTAATTCTGTTGTATCAGTTAGCTGAAATAAGTAGCATGATGTTTAATTAATTGTCAGCAATAATCAGTTATAATCAGGTTTACTTATAAACAACAACCTTCTGCGACATTCCTTTAATCTCTTCATGATGTCTTTTATTGCCAACATTTTGTTCGGTTTGTATCAACTGCATTGAACTTCTAATGTCATCGACATCGTTTGTCAACTTTAATTTAATAATAGTATGAGTTTAAAAAAGAATATTGGTACATGAATTAATTTCAAAAGATCATTTAAACGATCACCTTTTCGATAGATTCATCAGTTGAACCAAAGCGATATAATTTTGGCAGAATTCTTTCCGGCGCAGATTTGCATACACCGATATGTTCCTGTTGAGGATACAAATTTGTAGAAAGGACAAAGTTATAATAAATTAGTTTTAGTTTAGTCACCAAAAATAGTAGGCTGTGTTTTATTTAAAAATATTATTTTGTTTCAATTTCACAGTAGCATTTTCTTAAAAATATTAAGAAGTCACGTTTGCATAAGGTGGTTTGTATTTTTATATTCTTTCAATTTATAACCGATGCACTAGCTTGATTACAGATTAATTAAAGGCTACTTGCTTATTTATGGTGCGATTCTATTTTAACATTTGATTTCCATATTTAAGCTTTTGCAAAACAAATAAATAGTTGCAGTAATTTTTCTCCTAGACAGACGATAGTCGTTTTTTGTCTGAGTTACTTATTAGATGTCACACGAATGTTACTTACCAAGTAGTCTTTTAGTAAAACAATTTCTTCACAACCACTGTTTGTGAATTTACATTTGACTTTCAGTTCAAACACTGCATTTTTAAAGTCCATATCTTGTGCATTCTTTATAAATAAAAACAAGCGATAAGTACTGAAACAAGTAAGTATTCCATTTTTTTGTGGCTAAAACACGTACTGTTAAAACTTTGCGCCCGCAGTCTGGACAAGGCTTATTGTAGAAGTTTTGGTAGCATTTATTGCAGAAAACATCCCTGCAATTGGCAATGTAATGATTGATTGCCACGTGGCTGCAAGCGCAGCAAATGAATCCCTTTAATTTATAAATACTGTCCACAAAAACAAGATCTTCAATTTGATTTTGCAGGCAATTTATTAATTCATCTACAACAGAATTTGAATAAACCATTTACAAACCACTACAGTTTATCGAAAATTAGACAAAACGATTCATAAGTGAAAAACTTACCAGAAATTTCTAATTTATCCGCTACAGCCATTTTGGAAAATCGAGGAAGAATGTTACTATATTCATACGTAGACCAATTTTAATAGAAAATTTAATCTGACAGATAAACCAGAGTATCTTTAATAATCAATAGTTATATTGATACAAAGAATGGTTGTAATGCTTATCTTAAACTGTTTGACAATATGAAGTAGTTTTTTATCGACATGTGAGATAGTGTTATCTCAAAGAACTTTTGCACTTAGCGATTATTAGAATATTGTAGTTTTGGTTTTTACATGCAAGAACTACTCTTGCACCATGAAGTTACCCTGAAATGAATGCACTCAACCGATGATGGCGTTTAAAATATGCATCAAACTTATGTTCACATTAAAACCATTTAATGTTAAACATACAAACGTTCTTATCTTCATGATTAGATACAGAAATTAACTTCAAGAAAAGTTATGTCACATATTGTAAAATTGATTGCTAAGATGCCGTGTGGGAAAATCTATTCAAGATTCAAAACCAGAAAATAGATGGATGTTGGAATAATTTGCATTACAATATTTGGACAGTTGTTTGTATTAGAAGTGAATCATTTCTCAAATATGTTGGGTTTTCCGCTGTACTTTTAAGAACAAATTTAGTAATCCCCACACACAGAATACCTTGCCTAAATTCATAATTTCTTTCATGGATTATATTGCGCTTTGTTAAAGAATCTGACTGGTCCAACAAAGAAAATTTCATTTTGCATTTAAACGGTAAATAGAGTAAGGCGTCATGTTCTCCTAATATAACCCTTAAAAATATTGAAATGAATTTTCCCATGTCAGTGCCAAATCCATTTAACTGCACTTCAACATGCATCGTGTATCCCGTAGGACTTGTTTTGAATGGTTTACTTGTTAACTGATACATCATACCATTAGTTTCAACAAGCATCTTTTTGGAATAATCGTTAATTTGCAACAGAAAGTTTCCATCATTAGACGCAATTTGCTTCCACAGCAAATCAATAGGCTCTAATATTATTTTAATTATGATCTGATCATTTTTAATGTATTTGGTTATTTTGTCTTTCAAAAGACTGATAGGGAAGAACCACGAAGCTACAAAAGTATTGCTCAACATATCCTTGACTGAGTTAGATTTATACGATGGTCGATCAATCCTTATAACATGGTTTTTAATCAGAGCTTCAGATTGATCAAGCAAAGCATATTTTCTCGAATGCAAATATGGCACCGAACTGTTAATATCTGTTGTGAATCTTATATTTATATTAACGAATTTGCAATTAGATTCGGTGTAAAGCTGTGGGCTAAATTTCAATCCATTTGGAGTGATGAAAGATGTTTCACTTGTGAAAAGAACTGGCTTTTCTCCCAAGAAGGCTTGCGACTTTTTCTGAAATTCTGGTACTTTCCAATGATAAATATTAGGTGGATCATTGCCGTAGTAATCTGTTAATGAGGACAATGGTAAAAGTCAGATCTCAGAAAGTTGCTTATTTCAAACATGGTTACTTTTCAAAATACTCCTTCAGCATCAGTTGATTATTATTTCCCAATTATGGCAGGGTACGATTTATTTATTTTTTATAATGAAAGATGTACATATGTTATACATGTGTGGTCTGAACATTTAGCACAAGTATTTAGATTAATTTGATAATCATTTTTTATACAATTATGTGTATTTTATTTGAAGGTGATCTTTCTTGTTGAACAATTTTTAGCTAAGCTTAACCAGATTTATCAAAAAGTACGGTATTTAAGCCAGTATTTGGTTTGTTATCCAAGTCATACAATAAAATATAAAATTTATCGTCGATTTGATAACCAATATACTTAAGCTTAAATCTTTTGATTTGTATGTTAAAATACAAGACAAGTGCATAGACAAATGTTTTGTTTAAGAGATTTTAAATTTGCCAATCCAGCATTACAATAAATGTAATCCTGCTTAAGGAGGAGAATTAATTTTTATATTAGGGTATTATCAAAAACAGTTTTACAATACAAAACTTATAAATGAAGGCAACATAATAGAACGTAATATAAAAATGAGATAATTTTAAATATGCTTAAACAATATGTGATTAATTGAAAGTTTAAACTGTACCTTCTCGAAAATGTTGCAACAAAGCGACATCGGTTTTTAGTTGACTTAAATGTTGTTCTTGATGTGACTCGAAATTCTGCATTTCCTTAAAAATGAATTTAATTAGTCATATTATAAACTCTTCGACTATAACACAAAATTCGATGGTAATTTAACTTTACTTCCCTTAAAAATAAGGATGTTTATACATTTAAAAATATATACATACATAAATGACTTGTTTATGAGTGAATCACTTACTTCTTTATTTTCCAATTGTAGTGATGTCATTGAATCTTTAAGGCTTTTCATTTCGATTTGCATAATCTTAATTGCGTCAGCCAGCTAAACACACAATTTTATGCTAATTTAATTACTATCAATGTGTTGCCACATAAGCAGATGTTACAAAAATAATAACCTCCTGTATCATTTTTGGCAGTTTTTCATCAAGATTTTTATTTGCAGTCTCTGGTTTCATATTTTCAGCTTTCATCAACGTTAATGACTGTTTGATTTGGTGAACATCATCAGTCAACTTAAACACAAAATACTCAACATTATAGTACTTTAAAATGAGTATGAATCTATAACCATATATTTACAAAAAATGATTTCAATGTTCACCTGTCTAAGATCTTCACGAGTTGAATCCCCTTTATATACTTTTGGTAAAAGTCTCTCCGGTGTAAATTTGCATGAAATGTTATGTTTCTGCAGTTGAAACAAATATGCAAATATTAAAATAATTTCAAACAGGAAAATCAAAGAGCTGTTTGCGATATGATTATTCTATGTAGAAACAACTTGTGGCAGTTGAGTTTTGTATATTCTGATATCATTAGTATACTATGTTTTTATTTGTGCCTTACCAAGTAGTTTTTTAATAAAACTTTTTCTGCGCATCCATTCTTAGTGAATTTACATTTAACTTGGAGCTCAAGCACAGCTCTTTCAAACTCTGAATCCTGTTTATTCTATTTCAAGAAAAATAAATTATACATTGATTCCAAAACAAGCCAAATGATTTTAAAAATGTTAAGCCAAATGATGTATACCGATTCTACCCGTGTCCTGCAATCTGGACACGGCTTCTTGTAATATTTTGGGTAACACTTAGTACAGAAGACATCCTTGCAATTGGAAATGCAATGGCTAATAGCAATATTCCTACAAGCACAGCAACTGTAGCCCTTTAACTTATAAGAATTGTCTACGAACGAAAGCTCATTGACTTGATTTTGCAAGGAGCTTATTAATTCATCTAGAATAGAATTTGAATTTCACAATTTAGACCACAATATTTAATTATATTTTTTAATGTTTTATTAAACTTAAAAACTTACCAGAAATGTTTACATTTTCTGTTGTAGCCATTTCAGAAAATTATAATCATTTGTGAGCAGTTACTGATTTAAGGTTTATCTTAACTTGTTATTAAACGAGATTAGATTTGCACACTCGTTATCATAACTATATTTCAAGCGAAATTTTCCACAAAGGGCGTATTATTAATTTTAAGAATTAATATAAAACTTGTTATCGCGGGTTAATGTAGTTGTTGATAAAATGCCAAGATAGTTATATTGTTTTTTCCAAAGTATAAAAATGCACTGGTGTATCTATTTCTTGATGTTAAAATTTCATTCAGGCTTCAAAAAATAAACAATCTATTATAAGGAGGTAATCAGAGGCTGTGTTATTCGACTTGTTCCGATGCTAGATTTCGAAATTTATTAAAAATGGGAATGATATATCATGTTTGCATAAATAATAATTAATTATGGATATAATTAATAATTTAATATACTGTGGATGTGTGAGTTGTACAGATTATCAAAAATTAAAACTTTTACTTGGAGTTCGATTCCAGATTTTTCAAATTGTTTACAATGAATTTACACGTATCTATCACGTCTTCTAGTCCTTGCATTTCTGCTGTAATTCCTGGTTTCAACGTTTTGCATTTTCTTTTGAAATTTTCATAGACAGTTAGAGTTCCAACCCAAAGATTCGTGCGATTGGAGCACACAACCACTTGAAGAATGAAAGGAACCAATTGTTGAATGAAGACAAAAACTTAAATGGAAAAAAATCGTATTCATCATTAGTTATGATTGCACATTTAAATTGCTCTCTAAATAAATTACTACTCTTTTAATTTTATCAAAAATGGTGTCCGTTCTTCTCTTGCTTTCATCTGGTACCTGTTGTTCTTCTATTATTTGTTTATCTTTTATGACTACTTCTTTTTCCATCACTTGTTCTACTGCTGTTGTTCTTGGTTATAACATTGGTGTTTCCTCTTGCTTGATTCCATAGTTAATTATATGATTGCAATTTTAGTCTTAAATTCGTTTCTGAATTAAACACTCACCTCTTTATACTTGGTTTCTGTTTCTAGCTTATGATGTCCTCCTTCGATTAACGATATTAACCTCTGTAATTCCTTTACAAAGCTTACAGAATTAGTCATGATTGCGAATTAACAATTCATTATTTTCCTAATAAATATAATTACCTGTGCTTGGTTTATGGTTTCTATCTTTAAATGGTTGTAAGAGTAGATAATATAGATGTGCGAGATGCATAGACAGATGCATAAACTGATGAAAAGTAAGACTTGTGTTTGGTTTTTATTTTCGTTTGGAATTTTCCCTATTTTACTCTCGATTTCGCGTTTTAGTATTTCATGTCTTTTTTCAATTAATGATTGTAAACTCTGTAATTTCGTTTATAAATTTGCAAAATTAGAAATTATTGCTATTTAGAAATTACTTATTTTCTAAACTAAATGTAATTACTTCTAGCAATAATTAGAGCAAAAATTCCACAAAAAAATTACGTAAATGATCACCTGTTCGAGAGCATCAGTTGGATCACCGCAGTACAATTTTGGTAAAATTCTTTCAGGCGCATATTCGCATAACCCGGTGTGTAACTGTCGAGGAAACAAATGATATAATCAATTTAACGAATCTTTGATATATTGTTCAATATTCACTAAATTATAGGAATTTTTCTACTTAAAATACATGTATGCTAACTATTGGTCTATGATTTTTCACCAATGAATGGGTGTTATTTGTCATAGTTAGGCACCCCCTCCTTAGGATATCCCTCTTGGGATCCAGTAGGGGATGTAGAATCTAATAGAGTCTGTTCCGGACC
>JAQGAE010004036.1:0-13463 GCA_034696685.1 Julus scandinavius
CCGACTGGGTTGTGAACCCAGTTCAACCTGGAAGTGACTGTCCCCATTCAACATTCAACTGCATCCAACTGAGAATGTATATCCAACCGAGTTAAAATACACAAGTGGAGACAGGGTATTACCAACCGTTTCTGTAAATTTGCGATGCCAAATTTTGGATGAACAAAACTAGATCAAATTGGTTAATTGAGTTAAGTTGGGACAGCGATAGATTGTGTATTATAGATGAAAAGCAAATGGCTGATGGAAGCGGCCATCTTGTTTGTAACATTGAATTCATAGAACGCTCTGGTCGAATTTTAGAGGAAAAAGTTAACCAGCAAGCAATGATGAACGATTCAAAACTCATATCCGGTTTGCATGGAACAGTTTCTTCAAAGTTATGTTCCATTTCTGGAATGGGGCACACTGATGGAATTAACTTCCAAAGTAAACATTTTGGTCATCAGAAATTCAATGTTAAATTATGATATTTTATACCCCCTTCAAGATATGAATTAATTGAAATTTCCCCGTTGAATTGATTTGAATTCTCAATTTCACGTTTTGAAAGAAGTTCAAAAAGAAGATTTCGCATTATGTTTTTTTGAAAAATACAAAGACTTTTATCTCATTGGATTGAGTTCCACGTTTGTTAAAGAGCGCCACCTATGGCTTTGAGCTGTATTTTTCCACTCGATCGATCCAATCCAAATATACAGTTGAGCTCGATGAGGTCATCGACCTTTCTTCTCAACCCCTTTAACTCCCTCACCAAATCCCACTTATTTCTCCTCTCGAATTGAGCTTTTGCTTTGCTTTTTAAAATGGAGAAACCACTTTGAGCCCGTTTCCGATGTGCTCTCGGTGGACCCCCTCGGTTGGTCTCATTTGCATGTTATGCAAATGTTTTTGCTTTTATCGGAGGATGACGCTGCGATGTAGTGTGGGAATGTGCTTCCTTTCAAAGCTATTTTTTTTATTGCGTTGTATTTCACGTATTTAGGGGTGAGCTCTTAGAAAGACTGAAGTGGATCGGGATGCTGGGTGGGAGGGAGAAGCATCCGGCGTATAATGAGGGACTGGTCATCATCGACTGACCACTCTTACATTTCCTTCAAAATCAAAGAACTGTAGCTTCTGAAGCGCTGAAGGCCGCCTCAATATGTGACAATGTGTTTGTAGAAAAAAGCTAGTCTTGAATCATTTTGAAGTTTTAAACTACAAAATTAAGAAAAAAAATAAGCTTAAGTTTCATTGAATTTTTCATCAAATCACGTTAAATTTCACTACCTTTTTAAAATAATTCACTTTTCCCTGACTGTTTCAGGTATTCCACTTTTTGGGATGGAGAAATTTATTAACTTATGTAAAATAGATAAATAATTTAATTTCCGTATTAAAAATAAATAAATAAAGATTAAAAGGAGAAGGTGTCCAGCAGCATTGAAAATCGGGAAATGTGTTTGAATAATTATGTCGATAGTTATGCTACTTATCCAGTTATTAGTTATAGCAAAGAATCAAGAGATGACACACAAAAATGGGGAATACCTCTTTAATCTCATTTTATATAAGTGAAAATTGATATCGTCTGTTTTTTTTACACATTTTTTTCCCCAAAAAAACAACATATTCGCATATATTAGGGTTTTTAATTTAGATATAGAGTAGCAAGGAAAAAAATGTTTTTGATAGTTAATATGTGATTTCAAGTTCAATTCAAACCCACATTGCAAATACTGTACTAATACAATTTCTTTAAAATTTGAAGTCGTCAGGATTGTCAGCAAAAATGATTTTATAAGCTGGAAAAGTCAGTGAGTGCAGTTTAAAAGTTTAGTTTTTGGGGGGCTCAGTCCTAGAAAAAGACAACGGTATCTCTAGAATTTGACAATGGTCATTATATAAATAGCTCAAGTTAAAATGCATGTACATGTATTATATACTCGAGTCGTGAATTTCTTAAGTAAGCCTTGGGAATTGAGTGCATTCAATTCCCGCGTTGGCAGTGCACAAAAAATCAAAGCGGCGTCCTCTTAAAATTCTCGTTCCAATTCAATAATTTGTGATTGTGAACCAGTTTCTGATTATTATTATATATATTTTTTTTTTTGCAGAGATCTTTTACTGTGATTTTGGAGGCCGTGGACCACAACAACCACACCTTACCTTGTAAGTGGATTAACACTCGTTTTTTTTCTAAATAGATTCACATTTGTGTATACTTCGAGTAAAACCGATCGGACTCATTAGCATAAAGTAAATCCAAGCAGTTTTTAATGAGTCACGTTTTATTGATCCGACCAAGGCGAGGCCGGACACCTGATCGCCACTGACGATAAAAACGAGCGACGGACGGCTAGGTGGCGCCTGGATCGCCAGAGCGCCACCGGAAGTAATATTTAGGGAAATTTACAAACTTTTTTCCCATCGTAAATATACATATACATACATTTGATGGGATAAATCCTCTATACCAGAACTGTATCGCAAACTTTGCCGACGAATTTGAGTTAGTTAGGCCATGTTAGGCAAAAACTGGGAAAATAACTAGACAAATGGAATTTTAATGGTGTATTGTTTTTCTTTAAAGTATTGTTTTCTTTAAGAGGATGATGAACCATATACATGTCTAAAATTCAAGACCTTGAAAATTGAGAAAATTAAGCAATCATTTCCTCTTATCTTTTACAAGGTGTTTTTAAATAAAAACAAAAATGTAAAGACCAATTCAGAACATTTTGAGCACATTTTATATTTTATTTATGTTTCTACACTATTGTTCTATGTAAGTGCCAGATTTCATTTAAATCGAAGCATTTTTCACAAAGTTGTGATTTTTTTATTATTGGGTTCTACTTTTTTATGACTCACAGTGTATACAAGTTGATATCGGGGGTATTCATGAATGTGATCTAGAAAAAAGTACCTTGATTTTTTTTGTAGAAAGGTCAGTTTTAACCTTTTAATTTCATTTTTATTTCAGATTCTGATTCTGTGATAGAGCGCGCTTACCATTCGGGTATCATCCTTCCCGGTACCGATTGGCACACGCTAACCCATAATGGACCAGTGGCCAAAATGACCTTTCGCTTGCGCGTCCAGTGCGAGCAACACTACTACAACTCGACTTGCGCCAAGTTCTGCCGCCCTCGCAACGACTATTTCGGACATTACACCTGCGACCACAGCGGCGACAAATTGTGTATGTCAGGATGGACGGGCACCAACTGCGAAATAGGCGAGTATATTACAGAATATATCATCAGGTCATTTTTTTGTACTCATGGCACACTCAACAAGGAAGAGAACACCATCAGTATTTTAAGAATAGGTTTTATCTAATAATTATTTGGAATTTCGATCCTTTACAAACTCCATCGATCAGTCAATACCAGTTTACACTTTTGAGTTATCGATTCATTAGTCTCATTAATTATAAACACTTTTGATCTCGTTTGAATGTGTCAAATATCAAAATTAGGACCTGTGGCGTCACAGTCACGTGCATGTGCACATGCTGTTCTAAATCTCATGCACATGCAGTTCTTAATCTTCTGCTTATTTGGAATTTTATTGTTCTAATTAATGTTGGAATGTTTTTGACTATTGGAATTCTTGTCAAGTTCAGTTTCTCTTAACTTCTTGTTGTTTAAAATAACTACTTCACATGTAACTTATCGTTTAATTTAATTTGGAAGTTATTTCATCATCGGTATATTATTTAATGAAGAACGAGATAGATTTCTGTTTCTGAGGAACATGCAACCACTAAGAACTTAGCTCACTTTTGTGATGACTAGACTATATAGTATAAAAAGCCATTCAAGATGGCTGCCTTCAGTCTGACTTGCAAAAGCGAATTGCTGTCATGCCGACATTCTCGACTTATTTCGAGTGTCGACTCATGACCTTTATAAGGAATGTGGATCGAGTGTTGGAAGGCCATGAGGTGGCAGTTCCCAGCACAAAAAGTGCATTTACAAGGAACTGCAGTATATACAATATCATTATAGGAATAACTGTGTAGTTTGATGCCCTAAACTAAATGTAGATAACCACAGTTTTTCAACGCGCTTTATGAAGATGACGTAATTTGAATTCAACAGATGCTTCAAATATCATGTGGTGCCTAAAATACTTGAAATCTCCATTTAAAATTAATGTTTTATTCCATACCATGTTTTGTTTTTCTTAACCATTACGTCAATTTCGCCACATTATAAAGTGGATAATTAAGCATGGAATACCTTATTTACTTACTTAATGGCTTTCCGGGAAAGGAAAAAAAAAATTAAACAAATGCGGAAAATATACATGTATTCCTTTGAGGGAAGATGTTTACCATGATTCGACTGTGTATACGTGACCAGAATATCCGCAAATCACAATTTAGTGAAGATATTGTATACAATTTCGACAATTAACAGAATCGTAGAAATTTTCTTTAAATGCAGGAGTTTTTGGTATAAAGTATCCCTATTATGTAAGTTAATACCGTAAAATTTGGATACTTTGAGACAGTGTGGGTATGTAACTTTGGGCCAGTCATCGTTTAGCTCAGTTTGAATGTCTTTAGCGCGGGTTTCAAAGGGTTTTTTTCCGCCAGTAGGAGAGAAACACTCTTCCGTCATATATGCTAAATTACGGCCATCTTTATTTTGACACCTGTTTTGTGTTTTCGCTGAAGTCGTCAAACTTTCATCTTGAGAGGAAAAACTACAACTGCTGTTGTTAAAACAGGTCAATATAGTGATTCCTATGTGACTTCACTATTATTCATGTTAATATCAAACATATATATATATAGGCTACGCTAGTCGAAAACCAGACCTAAGCGGGTAATTTGGGAGTGACCCAAACTTGAGTTTTTTCAAATTTGATAATTTTCTTGATTTTTCTTATTATTATTTAACTCCGAAATTATGTTTTTAAGTGTTTTTGTTTTATTTTTTCGCGGGGAAAATCTTAAATCAGTTGAAAATTTTGTATTATGGTTATATTCACGTTGTGAGTATATCACCGCTATGAATATTTAAACGCCAAATATGGCTATAAATGTTTTCGGACATATATCGAAAATATCAAATATGAACATCTATGGGGGATGCTATTGTATGTATAGCCATATCTATATTTTGTCCACTGGAACTAAGCCCTAAAAACGCCCTGGCTCAAAGTTACCCCACATGATGGGGAAACTTTAGGACACAAATTGAAAAACACCAGATAATCGGAGAGTAAAAATGATGCCATATTTGGAAAGAGGAGGGTTGCTTCTGTTTGACCAAGTCAGTTTCTGGTCGTAATTATTAACACTTTTTCAGAATAACAACAACAAAAAACCAAAAACTGGCCCAATGTATCCACATTTTGCAGTACACGTTAAATATTTTGTAAGAGCTATAATATCAAAGCTCTTACAAATATTTGTGCAAATTATTGGTTTATTTTATACATATGTAAGAAACATTTCTTGAAATGCAAAAGTTGTATGAAAGTTTGTGGGTGGCCATGTAAGAGTCACTGTATGACGACATCTAACCCTGTTTTCTTTTTTTCTTCTATATTTCAGCTCAGTGCAAACCTGGCTGTCACCCCACCCACGGCTACTGCGACCGACCCGGCGAATGCAAGTGAGTAGCTGACCCGTGCTAAAATCTGACCCCTCCCTAAATTTCTATGTAGCTGTTTTTTGAGCTTCCGTACTGTTTATTACCACCGCCACTGCCTTATTGTGATTGTATAACGTGTGTGTGTGTAACAGTGCTGCCCCCCTTCGGCACGCCCAGTAACCTTGGTGTGGCGAAATGGGGCCTGATGACCCAAGGGGTGTTGAGGGGTCATTCAGACTTGAGCGTCTATTCAATTTTGGAAAGTTATTTGTTCAAGAAGGTAGCTCCTCGTGTTCTTTTTTTTTTTTTTTTTTTTTTTCCAGCTATTTTTTTTTATAAAATTTGCCCCTGCAGCCTCTCTCTCTCTTATTTTCCAAGGGGCTTGGAGAATGTTTCAAATTGGGTGATTATTTTAGTCTAGAAACGTTATAATTGCACCTCGGTCCCCCTCCTTCGGTCCGACTGGTTTCTAGGATCGCAACTAGCCCTGGGCCAGATTTTTTTTATTTTTTACTGATACATATATATTTTTTTTCAACCCAAGTGTCTTCGTTCATGGGTTTCTCCTCACTCAATTATCCCTTTAGCAGGACTCCTCCTTCTCATCTCGACGCTGCGATAGCTTTGACCCCTGACCCCGACTTCGTGGTGCCCCCATGCGCGGTGGCAAGCGCATTCATAATGGAGCGCGTGCGACTGACCTCCGAGAAGGGGGCACCCGGAGGTGACCGCGCCCCGTCTTGTGCACGCGGATATTCGCCAGGTGGCGCTGCGAACGGGTTATGGTTGGAGTTGGAGTTGGGGGCATGGCCTGTTGTACCCGAAATGTTTAAAAAATCAACACTTGTTTTTAGTAAGAATCATCCACGTATTGGCATTATGTCGGTTTAACACCCCCTGGTGGTGGAACAGGAGCCCTTTAGCATGGCATTTCCGGAATGGCCACGCCCCTTGGGCCATAATACCAGGGGGTGCTGCTGAAGCTGAATAACCTAATTGACTAAAAAGGATACATGTAAAAGCGAAATTTGTAAATTTACAAAAAAAACATTCAAAAAAGACGTCCTCAAGAGAGGGTGGGGAGTGGGGTCTGCTGGCATGTGGTCAGTGGGTAGGGAGGGGTAGCCATTATGGACGTCCACTAATGGTGGTGTTTTTCAGTTTTGGGATTTTTTGTTTAATTGAGATTTAAAGGTCAGTGAAAGAAAGAGGAATTGGTCACCAGAAGAAATGTTTCCCCAGTCCCAAACGTACTTGAATTTTTAAAATCTCGAGAAAGTCGGAAATTATGCTTAACTTTGTGTTAAACGCCAATTTTATGCTGGAATTTCCCTTCTAGGTCAGGAAATTTTGGTTAATCAGAAAAATCTGGAAAAATGTTGGTAAAATTGGTAGCGAGACGGGTGTTTGGAAAATTATAGGATGGACCTTTTCATGTTCCAAAAACATTTTCTGGACACCCTACTTAAAAAAAATAAGGACGTCCATGAGGGGGGGGGGGAGTCTGGGCTAAAATGGACACTATGTGGACAGGGGGTAGGGAAGGGGAGGGGCAGAAGGGGGAAATTGTTGAAGGAATTTCGGGGACTTCTTTTTGAATATCCCCTTTTTTTCATGCTTACCAAAATGTATTCGCCTTTTTTAAAAAAAAATAATTAGCGGGAGAATTTTAGAATTCTATCATAAGTTGTGTATTGTGGTGGAGTCAGTGACTCGTTGTACATGAGGTCAGTTACGTTTTTCAGTTAAATAATTTCGAAAACAAGAATGGACAAGTACAATTTGTGCATTGTCGGTATATACATATATAGGGTTCACACTCATTCTACTGAATTTCTACCCGAAGTTCTTGTTTTTTCTCGAAAAGTTAGCTAGACGAATGCTGGCAACCTCAATTCCAACCAGGTCTAATATTTCGTATTGTTTTAGAGGTAAATCGGTGGAAAAAAATCATTGCCCTAATTGAGGCAAGCGAGAGGGGCGAAAATTAAGGTTTGAAAACAATAAAAAATGGCGGAGGATGTTTGGATTTTTTTTTTCTTCAAATGTATCCTACAGTGGCTGAAGTTGCTGCTAATTGGCCTTCTGAACCCCCTGAAGGAATAATAATCGTTCGTGCCATAAATAAATACGTTAGCCTGGCACAAACTAATTGGATTTACGTGAAAATTCAAGAAGTTCGTCACGAAATCTCGGACAACGGACCTGCCTTCTTTTCTGGCCCATTTATTATTTTTTTTTCTTTTTTTTTTTCTTTTCTCAAACATCTATAATTAATCATTAAAGTTGCACGCTTCTTAACTTCTTTTTCGTTTCTCCAATACATATTTAGTCCTGCATGATTACGTGTTTCCGTATTTAGTGACACCACGATCCACAATGGTCACGCAACTAATTGTATCCAAAATGCGAAGAAAATCTGTTGGATTTTTTTTTGAGTGACCACGCCAAAGTTAGCGAAATTTATTATTACAACCAGATTTTTCTTCAGCGGCAATGAAATGATGCGTCTTTTACATACGAACAGCGGTCAAAAAGTATTGCATGTTCGTTTATTATTCGAAAACCAGATGTCGTACAAAAAAAACTGAAATAGCCATTTTAATAAGCAGGAAATTTTCTATTTTTCATTGTAGAACCCGAGTTTGTTGACACATTTTTCCCAACGTTTGATGAGATTGTTTAGACCCCTCTCGTAAATACGTTGTGTTGGTTATGCAGATATTGCCGAACTGCAAGTTTCACATCATCGTCTGTTTGGAATTTTTGACCACTCAAGTGTTCCTTTAGTGGAAATGACCTTTTACAAGCGACTTCCATCTCTTTCGGCCACTGAAGGAACACTCGAGTGGTCAAAAATTCTAAACAGACGACGATGTGAAACTAGCTGTTCGGCAATATCTGCATAGTCAACATAACGCATTTTACGAGAGGGGTATAAACAATTTTATCCAACGTTGGGATAAATGTGTCAACAAACTCGGGTCCTACAATGAAAAATAGGAAATGTTCTGCTCGTTAAAATGGCTATTTCAGTTTTTTTTTTTTTTTGTACATCTGGTTTTCGAATAATAAACGGATATGCAACACATTTTGACCTCCCCTCGTACATGCATATTTGTAACGGCGCTTCATTTAAATGCCTTTTAGGTAGTATGTTGTGTCCATACATTTATATAGTTAATTTGGCTAGATTAATATCGGCAAGAAAAACATGATAGAATTATTTGCGTGACAATCCTTACTATAAAGTGAAAGGTAATTTTAAATCTATAGACACCTGTTATCTTTTTTCTTTTTTTTTTTTGTGGCTGGGAGGGAAATCATAAAACATGTATGGTCCGCAAATATATATATATAAGAATTATTAATATAGTTAGTGCCAAACTATAAATTAATAGAACATATATAAATGTTGACACTGATGGGTGAAAACTAAACAATATAAGGCAAAAAAAAAATACATGAAAAATATATATTGCAAATTGCTTAATATTCGTTGTTTTTTGTGTTGTTTTTGAACTTTTGCTTTGGGAAAATACTTTTTAATATCGATGACGGTTTAACGAGGGGTATTGTTCAAAGTATGCATTTATAAAATGTGGGGAATGTTAATTTTTTAAACCATGCACTCGTGGGGAAGAAGGGCGTTTCGAGGACCATGTCCAAAATTGTGCAATTTCCAATACAAAAACCTGCTCTTAATAAGAGGCGAATTATTTTGTACAGATTGAAAACAGGTGGGCTGGCATCGTAAGGTCACTCGTCAATTTTCGTTTGACATTAATTCGTAAACAAACGTTGAAAAATTACACGTTTTTCTGAGCATTATACATAATTACCTTATGATATTATAGTTGAAAATTTGAAATGTTGGTTCTGTTTCCCAAAAGCCCAATTCCGTAACGGATTCGCGTACAGGGCGGATCCAGAAATTTTTGGAGGTGGCAGGCGGATGGCAAGAGGGTCCACAGTTGGTTTGGTCATTTCAAAATACCTATTTTTTAGATGTGGAGGAGGTGTATATACGGTGAACCTTTAATTATTTGATAAACTATCTCATGTTTTTTTTTATAGAATTTGCCTGAACTCTGAATTTTTGTCACATTTTTTTATATTAATACACAATAAGACTAAATTTAGCCAAATGATTTTTTGGATAGTTATGCGACTAATACTGAATTTTAGTGCACAAATCCGAACAAATTTCTAATTCTGAACATTTTCCATGGATCATCCAAGTAAATGTACATTATGTACATATATACATTCTATCTATGTATGTATACATTTCATTCGTTTTAGATTCCATGTAGCTAAATATATCCCAAAGGTTCCATTTGTTGAACCATCTAGAACCCCTAACAATTAAGGTACTATTTAAAGAACCCATTGAAAGGTTTTATTTATCGAACCTTTCAAATCCATATAGAACGTATTGAAAGGTTCCAATTAATGAACCTTTCAAATCAATATAAAACCTATTGAAGGGTTCTATTTATTGAACCTTATCACAGGTTCTATATAGAACTTTGAAAGGTTCTGCCAGTGTAGCAGTCGATTGAACCTCCAAAAATTATATTTATTATCGTTTGCATTCTTAACAGATTTATTTATTATTTATTAAATAAACGTTAACATTTAAAAATTATACACATGCATGAGAACGAATTATTATGCAATGGGTGTGGGGGATAAATTTCGCAGAAATAAGCTTTTCCATTGGTCAGGTTTTCCGAACCCTTTCGTGACCCTGCCATTCAACTTCCGAATGACCCCTTTACATTTTTCGCAATCGTAAAATGGACGGTCGAATTTGATTTTGATGGAGCCGGACACAACTCGTAGCCCCATCTGTCCATTAATTTTAATCCTTTTCTGTTGACGCAAAAATCTATAAAAGACAGACGTTGCTTTTTGGGGGATGTAAAATTCCCTTTAGCTCCGATATACTCGAGAGGTCTTTCGTATTAGCCGTGCATCCGAAGTCAACTTGAAAATAATTGGATTTTTAATTCTATAAACAAGCCTGCTGTCATTAAACTCGACATCTCGAGGTTCTCTCAATAATGATTAGGATTAAAAATGACCGGTCAATTTTAGTCATCTCCGAACTCGGACAGCAGTGCTCAACTTTTGGAGTTATTCCTCGTAGTCTTGATTCATTTCGTTTGAGCTTTATTCCGGTTCAGCATCCCCTGGTGACGCATTTAAGCCTTTTGCATTCCCACAATGGTCGCACCCCTTTTTTGTGCTAAAAGGAGGGCTTACAAAAAGTTCTTACACTTGCTGTAACATATTTTGTAACCAAGAACGCAGTTTGGAGTAAAAGGGCGCGACCATTACAGAAATGCCATGGTAAAGGATTGTATAAGTATAAAGTTTTCTTCGGTTTTTTCCCTTAAAATAGTGGTATGTGGCCATTCAAAAAGGACATCCTCAAGAAGGGGAAAGGGGGAGAGGAGTAAGCTATTATGGACGTCACTAATGATGGTATTTTTCAGTTTTCGGATTTTCCGTTTAATTTAGATTTAAAGGTCTGTGAAAAAAGAAGTGGACATCAGAACAAATGTGTCTCCCGTCCCAAATGTAGTAGAATTTTTAAAACCTCGGAAAAGTAGGGAATTATGCCTAAATTTGTGTTAAACACCAATTTTATGCTGGAATTTCCCTTCGAGGTCAGGAAATTTCTGTTAATTAAAAAAATCTGGAAAAGTGTGAAATTGGTAGCGATCAAGGTGGCTGCTTGGAAATTTATAGTATGTTCCAATAAACGTTCTGGACACCCTACTTTAAAAAAAAAACTGAAGGACATCCATGCGGGGGGGGGAGGTGGTCTGGACTAAAATGGACATCGTGTGGACAGGGTGTAGAAGAGATGAGGGTCGATTTTGGAGTAATTGTGGGGACGTACTTTTTGAATGGTCCCTTTTTATAGGAATTTTTGTACTTCTTTCTGAATAATTTTTATTGGAAACATGTGATGTGACATTCTGCAACATAGGCTACTAGGTTTAATGTTTATTTAATGTATTTTTTTTGGTTTTTAACAAATCATATCGATAAACTAACCAACATTTTTAGTCAGTTTTCAACTAAAATGCGACCATGATAGATTACAATCACCATATAGAATATCAGTTTCTGAACAGTTTACCATCAGTTTTTTTTTCTCAATTTGTGACCAATTTAGTATACCAGTTTGCAATCATTTTTTTTTTCTTCATATAAAGGAGCTATTTCAGGTTTCATAACAATACCAAAATTGCGGGAAGGGAATGACAACGTAATTTCCGTGGAGCAATCGTAATTGTTGCTGCTCTTTAATTATTCTACATTTTTTCGTTTATTTTCATTTTTTTTTAGCTTTTAATCTCTTTAAAGTCGAGCCTACTCGGGCGACGTCTGCCGCTGTCGACCTGACGCGCCGATAATTTATGCAAAATTCCGCCATTTTGTGTACAAAAGAATTTTCTTGTTTTTTTTCTTCTTCTTCTCTTTTCTTCTTTTCGAAAAGTAAACCTAACGACGGTTTGTTGATTTTTTATTTCCCACGCTCTTTTCGAGGTTTTTTTTTTATTCTTCTTCTTAAAGGTATTATTCTTTGACTCGTTTTTCCTCTAACGCGAATTAAGGGGGTGCTCCACCTCGGTTCCCCCTTAAGACAAGATGGCCGTCCTCCCCCTTGCTCCAGCCGCATTTTAATGCTTTTTTTTACTTCCACCGATGAGGGCCTACCTCCTCCGCTCATTCCTCTTTTATTGCCTTTTTGTCTGTCCATCGATCAATTAAGCTTTTTCGTTTTTCCCTCTCTGCCTATTTTACGCCCAAACTAAATTTTTTTTTTTGTTTGTTTCGATATGTCCATCTTGTTTCGGACAATCGTCGATCCTTGAGAAATACGAGAATAACGAAATACTCGTAAAAAACGAACCAAACATGGAGACCCAATTCCGAAACTGATTTGCATTCGGTCGTTTTTCCCCCACGATTGATCGACGATAAATTATTCGTTAATTGAGAAATGGGATCGAGGACAACATATAGTTTCTGGTTTAAATCCATTTCTTGTTATTTTATGCATAGGTTGTTGTTCGTGTCCAGCGTCGCAATGTCGACATTGTTGTTTTGGACAGCTGTTTGAATAACAATGACACGAAGGAAGAAGGCCGGTTTTCGAACAACGAATCTTGTCGACTTTATTAAATAAGATCGCCGGAAAAACGACCGAAACTTAAGAGAAAATTTAACGAACGAGAAAAGACGTTGTCCCCAACCCCAATTACTCGCTTTTGGCTCACCGGGTGGTCACTCTCCGGTCACCCTGAATGTGTAGCGTGGATGGGCGTGACTCAGTCCCTGAATGCCAAATAAGTCAATACCCGCAGCTAGTGGTCATATACTTAACAGCTGTAACAAGTGCATAGAAAGTGGGTGGACAAATTAATGTGAACACTTGCTACAGCTTCGTATTTGTTACCTTCAATACAAACTCAATCCTTTTTGGAATGGACGAATTGTTGAACATGTGGTGGAAATCGAATTTTACAGATAAAGGTGTGGTGTAAAAAGCAGCACACGTTATAAGAAATTTATGGGTGAAAAGTCGTAAAATGAGTGAAATTTAAGATTGAAAATTCGTAAAATCGGTTTTTATTGTTGAACCGTTAATTGGTAATTTGGCATAAAATTACGTATGTGCTTAACTTTACTTTATCTATTTATTAGTTTACTCAAGTAGCACTCAACGTCAGGTTTTTTAAAGTACCTACAGTATTTATTTTATCGCAATTTTATAATATATTACCAAATAATTGTAAATTGGTTGCTAGCATCACGCTGTTGAAATAGCCTTGTTAATACTGT